>JAWQFJ010003193.1:5093-62593 GCA_034096865.1 Theodoxus fluviatilis | reverse complement strand
ACCCAGCAAATGACCCGGACGCCATTAGTCGCGGGAAGTCAGGTGGCGACAGCACGACCCGGAGCTGTATTCCAGCGTTCCATGGAAGAGCCACCAGCGCCGGCATGGAGGCCCTGGTCGTTTCAGCCTCGTTCCTGGACGTTCCTGGAAAAATATCGCCCCGTTCTGCGCGCTAAAGACTCCGCTCGAAATGTCGTGCGCATATTATCCTCGTGTTTCCTCGAGCAAGTGCTCAAGTGCTTGGGCCGGGTACCGAAGCCCTCGTCAAAGCTCACGAACTGCGCTGTAATAGCTCCTCTTCATGAGTGGACGTCTGCACATTGCAACATTTGTAGAGCTTGTCCATTTCCGCTTCAGTCCATTTCAAACATCAAGACTTGAGGCGATTGCTGATTCATTGCTCTCCATTATCTGATCCTCCAGGACGGTTTAAACGCATGGTGGGATCTTATTGACCTCACCCTGACCTTTCACCCTTCCTCTCCCTCTCCTCCTCCCCTCCCCCTCCCTCCCCTCCCCCTCCCCCTCCCCTCCCCCTCCCCCTCCTCCTCCTAGCTCTTTGGCTGGTTGGGGCCGCCCTTGGCTGAGCTAGGAAAGCATGGCCCTGAAAGCCTTGCAGTCAGGGGTTCCAGCTAATGAGGGGTTTCGAGCAGCTCCGGCCTTGTATTACATTCGATTCATATACTTTTGTACCCTAGAGTGTTTCAAGTTCACCCATGCATCGCAAAAGCATGAACGTAAATGTTACTTCTGTTATCGTTACAGCAGGGCAAATATGAAAGTGCGTTAGGATTGTAAGGATGAGAATAATAAAGAAGTATGATAAACTAGGTACATCAACAGTGACACTGAGAGGTGTCATTGTCAAGTAATCTGCGAATGATTTATATTCAAAGACTGTGACACGAAAATGTATTAACACGATAAAAATATATACACGACTCATGCTGAAAAAGGCCGATTAACATGAGGTCGAGGGCTTGCTCCCCGCCTGTAGTCCAAGACTGTTCCCGTCTAGTCTTAACAGCGTCTCGGTTCTGTCTATTAGATACGTGCACTAATGATGAAGACTTACATAAAGTCTTTGCCATAAATTTTACCTGACATACTAACCAAACTACTGGCGATTAACACATGGGATCTAGTGAGTGAGGGTTGGGTGTTGAAGTTTCCGTTTGATTGGTAGATGTGTGCCGAGGCGTTTCTTGGTGGGCAGATGTGGTATTCGGCGACCAGTGTGTTGCTTCATGTGGGTTGGTCCCGACTCTCCAGAGTGGTTTGAACGCACGGTCGGGTCTTAATGATGTTGTGACGCCGTCCCGATGGCCCCAGGAAGCCTCCTCTCAGGATCACCTCTGCCTGAGCCGCCGGAGTAGGCCACGGAAGCCCAAGACTCGAGGGTTCCAACTCATCGAGCTGCTGCGACAGTGAGCTTTTCCTCGTGTGTTCATGGTTGGAAAGGCGCTGTACTTGTGAAGGACCCTGGAAGTGGTTGTTGTGGAGTGCTAGGAAACGCTAGAGCAGCCTAGGAGTTTCCAGCTCTGATGCGAATCCCCTCCACAGGACCGTTATTTCTTAGTTCATCATGTATGATAGAGCGGCGTTGCTTTTGAAGTGTCACATGACGTCACTTCACATTGCTTTGAGATAGCCTAGTCCAATTTCGTATCTTCTAGAGAGCTCTATAGATACTGAAAAAGTATAACAGCGTGCGAGTGAGATTGTGTACGTGAGAGCGCGAACACGTGTAAGAGAGCGTGAACAGCAGAGCTACGAGTCCTTCTATAAGGAGTGAGTCCTCTACGGGAGTGTGCCCAAGAGTGACGCATCTTTGCTTAGTGAAGTCTTTTCAGTCACTGATGCGTTGCGGTATTGCTGTGGAATTGTGATAAAACTGTGAATGACAGTGCTGTGAACTGACAAGTGCACGAATAAAACTTGTTCGAAATGACAATCGAACTTGGATTTTCGACTTCCTGGCGGAGACTTTCGCAACATGGTGTTTTAGTCCGACAAGGTCGCGATGCATTCAATGCATCCGTTCCTTCTTAGCACTCACGCCGCGCCTTCTTCCAAATCCAGCGTTTTCTGGAAAAGGCAGTGTTCGATCGATCTATCGCGTTCGATATATTTGAATGATCATAAAAAATAACGGAGATTTTTTCACCTATGGACTTACCTTCAGGGCTAGCGCAGCTGACTAGAAAGTTGAATTTACCTGTTTGCTTCTTGCTGTTTGTGATGGTGTAATTGTTGTTGCCGCAGTCGTCGACTCTCATCCCGTCCCATCATGAGGGAGCGGACACCGTTCCTACAAGACACCCCCTTGACACATCATGCTTCTTGGGGATTCCCGAGGTGGAGCTACTGGAGTAAGGCTCCGAAAGCTCCACAGCCACAAGTTTTAGCTGATGAGGATGGATGGAAGGATGGTGTTTTACGGCCTATGTAAGGCCATTAAGCACAAAAATCACTAGAACAGTTTAGAGTAAACGCAAATCAAGTCACGGTGTCCCTAGTTATTCACCTTTTACGAATCGCGTAGGGTGACACGGTGGGTCAATTCTTACCCCGAACCCACAGGGGGATGCTGATGAGGAGGGCATCCAGCATTAGCCATAGTATGTGGTTCTCGACATCAAGCTACTGCAGAGTAAAGTGCAGAAAGGAATGTCTGGACACCCCGCACAAAGTGGCATCATGTTCGGTAACAGCAGATCTTCGCATTCCTCAGCCAGTAAGTAGCGAAGGAAGATAATTTCCAGGTTCATTACGTCTGAGTGACTTCAGATTTTTTAGAACGTTAACAGGTGAATAAGTGGACGGACAGATGGACGGAGGGCAAAGAGACACGTGTAGTGGGCGGTCAAAAGAGCAGACTGTGTGCTGTGTGTGTGTGTGTGTGTGAGAGAGAGAGAGAGATAGAGAGAGAGAGAGAGAGGAAGGCATAAGACATGCAGGCAGTCTGTCAAATAGGCGGATAATCTAGGCTTTCAAACAGGCGAACACGTCTTGTATAGACATTCCACAGGATCAGTCTTTCCTAACAAGTATAATCACCCATTATTAGAACTACCCACGTACTCCCCGTCTGCTTCGTTACGCCTTAGATCTTCCTCGTGCAGCCTTCCTGTTTCTATTATTCTCCTATTCCTCGCCAACCATTCAATTTTCCTCTTGAGCACTGTCGTTTCCGTACCCATTGCATAATCCACCAATAAGGGAAATATCACAGTCGTTGCCACTGACAGTATTAAAGGGCATTCCTCATAGTCCTATGCTTTAATGTTGTCTCACTTCCTTGGGCTAATACTGAGCCATCCTTTTCTGTCATTTAATTACCAGCTCGATAATACCAGGGACTGCTTTGGCCTGACGAAAACAGCGCCGCGCACGCGTGTGACGTCGTAGGCATAACGCCTCGCGCGTGACGTCATCAGGTACCTGCGCACCCTCGAAGCCCGGAGTTTTTGGGAACCACACCCTCGCCTGCAGTATTGTTTGTCAAAGTTGCCAATAGTCGACAGGCGTAGACGGCCTTCTAATCTTGTGCATGGAAATGGCTGCCTCGACAGGAAACTTAAACATCGATTCTGCTTTTCTCTCCCAGGGCGTGTCCTCATCGAGCGAAGCCGACAGCTAGTGCTAATAGTAATACCCTGTCGGGTAGAGCGCGCCACACAAAAAGATCGCCTTCCCCTCCAGTTATTTCGAGAACCCCGCCGAGGGATGACTGGTTGGACAGCCACGCCCGATTTGATGCAAGTGTGTATTTTCGGTTCCAGCCTCAGCTTTCAAGTTTTTAAAGGGGCAGACGAGACAAAGGTTAAGGCGAGGTGGACACCACGCCTGTTGACGTTCAGAGATGTATGGGTAGGAACTACAGTTTTTCAAGATAAGAGTAAAGTAAGAGCGATAGAAACAAAGAATGTGCCCTACCCAACCAATGTCTACACTCCAACGTACGGTCGATTTTATACCAAATTTAATGTTCTCGTGTCTTTGTGACACACCTGGGATAAAGTTCTACCTAGCGTTTACAGTTTTTCTTCCACGGCTGTTTACAGTCTCTCGTTTCTATGTACGCGGCACAACGTTAAACTTTTTCCCTTGATGTCTACGAAGGCTCCCTTGTCTTCTCTCTCTTTCGCAAGCTGTGCACATCAACCCAACCCAATTTGGAAGGTACTACTAGCAGTATAAACCATGGAGGATGGATCTCTGAACCATTTGACATCAATTGTGGCATCCGTCAAGGCTGCCCGTACTCGCCTCTGGCCTATGTTCTCGCCGCGGAGACCCTGGCCATTGGAGTCAGAAGCAGGGGGTTTAAGGGCAGTGAGTTACCGTCAGCGACAGGTGGCAGAAGCCGGATTCAGATTCAGCAGTCCGCCGACGATACAACCCTATATGCCACGGACAAACAGGATATCACGAGTGATCTAGCAATTCTCGAGGAATTCTCTCGGTTTTCAGGGTTGCACGTCAATGTACAAAAAACTAAAGCAATGGCAGTTGGAGCACAGGAAAAAACCCACAATATGGGGATAGTATGTGTTAACAGTGTAAAGATACTTGGCATTTGTTTCTCAAAGGAAGCAAATGCAAGTGAAATGGAGATAAATTGGAAGCCACGTATGGAAAATATCAAGAAGAGCATCAAACGTTGGAGCTCTAGGGATTTGTCCATACAAGGTAAAATTGTGGTTGTAAAATCTTTATTCCTCAGCCAATTAGTGCTTATAATGCAATCAGTGGGTCTCCCAGATACTGTGTCGAAAGAATTGAACACAATGTTACACATTTTTATGGCAGCGACGACACTCAAATAGGAAGGCGTTTGAAAAGGTTAAAAGAACCGTTATGGAATCGGAAATCGAGAAGGGAGGTCTGAAGATGATAAATGCGCTGAAGATGCAACAAACGTTTTAAGTACAATGGGTCAGGAAGCTTTCGAATGCAACTGTGGAAAAATGGTCGAAGATTCCCCAGTGGCATTTTACAAAAGTTATGCGAGATTGTGGCATTTTCCAGCTCAACGCAAAAGCATCGAAAGTTATGGATCTAGTGAGCATAAAGAGTGTATTTTGGAAAAAGGTAATAACAACGTGGTTAAGCCTGAAAGACATAACTGCAATAGAAGAAGTGGACAAGGAATCGTGTATTCATCAGAAACTATGGTACAACGAATTAATCAAATATAAAGGAAATTTGTTGTATTTCAAAACGTGGCAAAAACATGGAATCGAAAACGTGCTCGATGTGCTGGTTGTACGGGAGCATAGACTGATGTCGTGGGAAGAGATCAGGAATAAAATCGAAGATAATGACGAGACGTTTTCTGAATACAATGCACTGAAGAATGCAATACCAAAGATGTGGGTCCAGTGGTTGAGTGCTGGAGTAACTCCAAATCAGACCAATAAAACTTTGTACTTTAACGGGGTAGATGTTCAGAACTATGGATCAAAACAATTTCGGAATCTTATTCGACGAACGGAAGGTCAGACTGACAGTATATGTGCAGTGGGCTTCTGGCGGCGCAAATTTGGTTTTGAGATCAAACAAAAAACGTGGGAAAAAGCAGTTGAGGCCACAAAGGAGGTTAGACTAAGAGAACTGCAATGGAAACTACTACACAACATTTATCCAACAAACATTCTCTTACACAAAATGGGAGTAAAAGCTGATAACAAGTGTTCTTAATCTCCGTCGGAAGTTGACTACATAGAACACTTCTTTTACGACTGCACTACTAAAAAAGAGTTCTGGAAATGGATGGAAGGGAAAATATTGCAACTAACCTCATTCTTAGTGAAACTATCGATTATAGACATTCTATTTGGATTGGAGCAGTGTGAAAACTTTGATGTAAGAACGACAAGGTATTTAGACTTCATTATACTGATGGGGAAAATGTGTATCAGTATAAAGAAAAAGACAGATTCTCCAATGCCACTCCACACCATTTTCGAGTTGCAGTTAATGTACAGGGAAAAATCTGATTAGAGAGAGGGGAGTGATTATTCCTCTGATCCTTCATCATGCAGAAATTGTGTGTGTGTGTGTGTGTGTGTGTGTGTGCGTGTGTGTGTGCGTGCGTGCGTTCAAGGATGTTTGTGAGCGCGCGGAGGCATGTGTGTGTATGTGTGTGTGCATGTGTGTGATGCCGACCTGAGTAACGGGGTGAAGAGGTGGGGTGTGAGGAGATGAGGAGAAAAGGTTCTCGGGATTATGTGGAGCTGCGCGATTTGATGTTTAATGCAATCACTAAAAAGTTAGTCAATACCTTTATGGCATTATTTGTATTAAAACCTGTCGTTCAATGCTTAGTATTAAATCCATCTCATGAAATAGAAGTCAAAACTTTGAAACGTGTACAAAGAATTCGATGAATAATTTTCTTTATCTGGTGCATATTGGATTCGTGGTATTGTTCCATTGCTATCAATTATATAACGATACAGAAATGCCTCCCTGTGATCTGTAAATAAATATAATTTTTGCCTGTCGGAATATCCATTATATACTGTAGTTGTATTCTATCTCAAAATATTAAGACTCTTTTGCTATATAATAATTACCCGCGTGGCTAGATATTTGCTTGGTGTATTGACTGTACATCTTTTACTGTAAGGATCCTGTTTGTCCTTTAAGAATATCATTAAAATGTATCTCAATCACTGTAAAGTTTGTATTGGAAAATAAAATATTTTTAAAAAATTAGAGATTAAACTTTCTTTATCAATCACAATTGTGACCGAGCTTGAAAAAGCTGTGTTATATTATCAGAAATGATGAAATCAAATATTTCAAATACAAAATTATTCAGTTGTTAATACGAATTCCAGAGAAAATTGCATGTATAAAGCACATTGGAGTATATTCAGCAGCAAGAGCAGCAGCAACAGCAGCAACATCATCATCATCATCGTCATTATTATTGTTGTTGTTGTTTTGTTTTAGAGTCATGCTAAGGAAAAAAATACATAATTTAGCTTCCTGCTGGCTTTGGTGGACGTTGGCTCGTGAAATAGGAATGTTCCAGAGGCTTAAGCCTGGTTTGCCATGCACGGCTACAAATATTCAAACTATCTGTTGAAAATGACCTTGTCATGTGATGCGGACATAACACTGAGAAAACTCGAGACAAACATAAGATGATTTTTTTAATTCAACCGAATGAACACTTGACAGCAACATAAGTTATTTCAGTTATGTCAAAAACTCTATCTTATTCGAGGGTCAAAACATTTGTACAACATAAACATTTCTTTAGTTTCAAAACAAGACATAGTGTCATCACACTGTTATTTCTGTCAGTCAGTCCATAATGCTGCATAAAGGATTGTCAGCCATCGTCTTCAGCAACTGACTTCTCATGGTCCGGCCATCTGCAGACTTCTTCTGCGAGTTGAGTCTTCGAGGCACGAAGACAGCGGCAAGAAGAGTGAGAAAGACAGACAGTCCCGTGACAAAGAAGGCCACTGTCCAGGCAAAGGTGCTGCCCCCTATGGTGGAAGCAAAGGTCCTGTATTAAGGGAAAGGTGAAACACGCAAGTAAGGACAAAGGAGACATTAATCTTGATTTACAGAAACACATAGTAAAAATTTCACAGTCGTTAGTACAGAGTCACAGCCCTGCTGGGGACAGGCGGTCAACGTTTAAAAGATTTCGGGCCAGGAACTGAATGACCACACAAACTAAAGTGAACCTCAAGATGTAGATCACTACTAATACTAGATTGCTGAAGGGCCAAAGCCAAGTGGCGATAAAAACTTCATGTAGAAAGTTCGGAAAGTTTGTTTTTTTTAATCAGATTTATTCAAAGCATATACAGCATAAGGGAGAATAGAGCATCTAGGATTAAATAAGACAACATTATTAGCTTTTTCAAGGGAGTGCTATCTCCAGTAAAATATCTGTCAGCTAAATAGCTTCCATCTTTTTCTATACAATCCATGGTGCCGCTTTTTTGTTGTTGCAATGAATCAGAATAATACCTTATCATGCTAGTTCAGTAAATCAGTTCTAATCCATCACAACTTGTTGCGATTCGGCATCAAACATTTTCCCAACAAACTAAATGTCCTTTAGCATTCTTTGCATTTAGACACTGCATTCAGACCATATGTGTGTGTGTGTGTGTGTGTGTGTGTGTACATGCGTGCGTGCGTGGGTGTGAAAAATATTATTTAAAAAGCAACAGAGCTCTCACCTTGCAATGGCAGTGGTTGTCATGGCAATGCCGTTGACGGTGCCAGCGTTCTCCGTGCTGACGGAGTTGTTGACCAACAGAGAGGTGGCAGCATAGCAGCTGTTGGACGCACCTTTGTTGGGAATGACAACAGTCATCAGTAACACCCATAGCAACGTCTTCCTGTAACAAACAATGCAAGTCCAGTAACGCTCACTGCAACATTTTCGGTAACTAGATAGGAGCAGATCTTTCAGAAGATCAGTCAGTAACATTTATAAGGGAGTGATAAAATCCTCTGTAACACCCGCAACTACGTTTTCCCATAACAAATTATGCGACGTCCAGTAACTCGTTCCATATCCTTTTTACATAAGTAGATAAATAGAAATTATGTCACCAGTCAGATTCGTGGCAACGTCATTAGGTTACAAAATATGCAACGGTCCATAACACTGAGAACGACATATTTTGTGAACAGAGAAAAAAAAGAAAATCCTTCAGTAACACCATCAGAAAGATCTTTCGGTAACGCTGAAATGTTACCAAACTGTAGTATGACATTTGAGCCACATCCAGTAGAGTAGGGCCTCAATCTTTGCTGCAAGGACGGCTCAAATCACAAACATAAAGGAGGTGAAAACGAAATCCATCGTGTCCATGAAAACAGACACTTTGGTCAAAGATCTTCACGGATCTAAGCTGGGAAGTGATCAGGAGTAACATGTTATCAGTGTGAAGTAAATACACATCACAAGATAATTGATACATGTTACGCCTCTTTACAACACAGGACTATTGGTCACTGACTGAAATATTTCCTGAAAAGACTCGGGAAATCAGGCAGTTTGCACCTGGTTGGTGCATTCCTTGATGGGTTGTCAAGATTCGTACAAAGATACGAAGTCATAACATAATAACAATCAAGAAAATTCGACACAAAGATGCCTTAGAAGGCTTCCACCCAAATTTACCCGCGAAAGTAATAGCAACTGGTTTCAACTAATATAAATATTAGACTCTATTCCATGCAGGCGATACAACCGATTAGCGAATCTGGCGCTCCCTGCTACACTGTATTGGCATGTTTGCCCAGATCCGAAAGTTCAATGAAATCCGGCAGTTCCAGTTTAATAAAGTCGGTCTCTGCAGGAAAACCGAGCTGTCAGTTAATAGATGCTGCTAAGACTGTTCTCGGTTATAATGGAACCTTGCACTGTGGTAACAGGAAGTCCTCCTCCTCCTCCTCCTCCTCCTCCTCCTCCTCCTCCTCCTCCTCCTCCTCCTCCTCCTCCTCCTCCTCCTCCTCCTCCTCCTCCTCCTCCTCGTCCTCCTCCTCCTTCTCCTCGTCCTCGTCCTCGTCCTCGTCGTCCTCCTCCACCTCCTCCTCCTCCTCCTCCTCCTCCTCCTCCTCCTCCTCCTCCTCCTCCTCCTCCTCCTCCTCCTCCTCCTCCTCCTCCTCCTCCTCCTCCTCCTCCTCCTCCTCCTCCTCCTCCTCCTCCTCCTCCTCCTCCTCCTCCTCCTCCTTCTCCTCTTTCTCCTCCTCCTCCTCCTCCTCCTCGTCCTCCTCCTCCTCCTCCTTCTCCTCCTCCTCCTCCTCCTCCTCCTCCTCCTCCTCCTCCTCCTCCTCCTCCTCCTCCTCCTCCTCCTCCTCCTTCTCCTCCTCCTCCTTCTCGACCCTAATTGTATGCGTCTGCGTTGGTTTCTTTTCATCTGTCACCACTGTTAATGTCTACATTTGTTTTTGCTGCTCGCATCATTATTGTAGTCATCGTCTTTATCGTTGCTGTCATCAGCACAGCTACTTGTGTGCCGGGAGATGCAATGTTGGGGTGACCTGAATAGTGACCATCAAGACCAGGTCACAGATGAAGAACGTCTGTAACACAGCATGGCAAGTCAGCAGAAAGACGTAAAACATGTTCAACTATTCAATGCTTGCTGGATTTTTTAAGTTCATTAAAAGTGCAGCAAAAGTGCATACATTTTCGTTGCTGTCAAGCCTCTTTATTTCAGAACATCGGTTCGTAGTTGATACTCATTTTCTGGACAACAAAGGACAACAGCTACAGTGACGACAAATTATGATTCTAACGATGATGACGATGACAATGACGATGATGATATGATGATGATATTGACGACGACAACAATGGGGCTTTCGGTGGTGGTGCTGGCAGTGGTAGTAGTATGAATTAATGGTGGTGGTGCTGCTGCTGATGTTAATAATGGAAGTAGTGCTGGTGAGGGTGGGTGGTGGTAGTTATGGTGATGGCAGTAATGGTGGTGGTGGTGGAAGTAATAGTGGTGATAGTGGTAATGGTGGCTGTGGAATTAATGGTGGTGGTGGTGGTGGTGGTGGTGGTGGTGGTGGTGGTGGTGGTGGTGGTGGTGGTGGTGGTGGTGGTGGTGGTGGTGGTGGTGGTGGAGGTGGTGGTGGTGGGGAATGTGTTGGCCGAGGTATGGAGGTTAAAATAATTATGATAGGAAGCGGTAATGATGTTTGGGGCGACACTCACAAAGATCACACTTCTTTATCATACATCTTGCACCTTCCACATACACAGTTCAGAGAAAAGCCATAAACTGGTAGCACGTATTCAGCTGGACATCTGAAGCTGTTACACCAGCTGACAGTCACATTCTCGATCAAATCCCTCATAAGCAAACTGCTGCCTGGAGATGGTTTGGTCAAGTCAAGCAAGCAAAGCTGTACCAAGGGAGACAACTCTGGTTAATCCCTCTCCCAGGCCATATAACGATAACTGCATGTGAGAGGCAAATTTAACATATCAACCACAATAACAGTAATTAATGTAAACGCGCGTGCACACATGCACGCACACGCTTGCATGCACACACACACACACACACACACACACACACACACACACACACAGAGGAATCACTCTTTTGTCTGTTGGAAGACAAGGAGCAAATGCCTGCATTCCTGTTTTATCCAGGCACACACTTCCCATGCTGTATGGAGACAACACACCTTGATGATGCCGAATCTATAGGCAAGCATGGGAAAGAGCTTGATTTGCAGCACCAGCATGGGGATGGCCAGCATGCCCAGGGCCACTCCAATTTCTCCTGAGCTGAACCCAAGTCCGTCTGTAGAAGGCAGTCAGAGCCACAGTCATTTACTCTGAAAAATCTTCCTTGTAGCAGGAGTAAAATGGGTAACTGTGAGAGCTCAGCTGGAAAATTCCAAAACCTAACTATGGCGTGTTCATCAGCAGCCTGGTTGCATGCTCCCCAGGGAGTTGATACAGTGTTGGAGTGATAAAAAGAGGTAGCCCGATGACCAGGAGGTAAGTGTGTGTGGTTTACGCACCCATGAATGGGTGGAAAAGTCGTAGCATAAAGAAGAGCACCTTCACATGTAACCCTGCATGAGGAAACATGGCTTGAGTCAGAAAATGACACAATGAGATATTTCAACCAAAAAACTATTTATTCATTCATGCATAATCCATTTTTGAATGTTCATAGAGGAGATTTCAAAAATATACAGTAATATAAAGGTCAGGAAACAAATATACGTGACTAAGTGCACTTTTCTCAGTGTTTGTTCAAAAACAGTTCTACCAACTTTAGTCGTGTTTCTCATGCACAGTCACATAGACAAACTGATTGTAAATAGTTTTCTAAAATGAGCCATTGCTCAATATGCATTATATTATCTTAGCCAAAAGATGATGTCACATTAGTAGGCAGGCCACACAAGATTTAAGCATCATAAGACATTTGAGAAGACATTTAATTGAATCTTTAGCAGATTATAAGCTCGACAATTTTAAATACACAAATCTCTTAGGCACTTAATTTGTCAAGATATGAAGCAATCCTTTCCCTAGGTGACACTACTTCTAAATGAAAGAATAAATAGCTTTGGATAGTCAATGCTCACCCAGCCAAGTTTTTGTTGAGGCCCACACAGTAAATACATCTTCAAAGCCGATGACTGTGAAGGAGAAAAACGTGACAGACCCACTGACTTCAGAACAACAGGGTCCTTGGAAGAAGATAAAGAGATGAAAATGCATGGATTCCATACTCTTTTTCACTTGTTTCACTACAACACAAAGTTGAAGATAGACTCTATCCAATGAAGATAGAATGACAATAAACCTGACAAAAACGTAATTGAAAGCTAAATATGTAGACTGAATAATGTCCCTATATAACAAAACCACATAGCTGTATACTGATTGGTTTGGCTTTTGAGACACTGTTATTTGACATAACATACACACATGCTCAAGCACCACATTTCTTGTGCTCCCTGTAAAAATCGCGGAAGAAATGAAACCTCTTTACTGGAATGTTGTCAATTTTATACATTTTTCAAAATCTATTTATCGGTCTGGGGAAATATCACAAACTTTGATTTGAGAAGGAAACAGATGCACTTGGCAACAAAATGAAGACCACACAACTGTGGCATTTACTAAAGCATGTTGTGAAACTAAAACAACCTTGCAGTGAGGGTCAAACCTACCTTATCAACTTCATGGCTCTGCACTGCTTTATGCTGTGAAAACAGCTGTGAAAACAGTTCTCTGATTTGAAACTCACACCACTGTCTTGCTTGGAGGAAGATTTTCCCTTCTTTCTCTCCTGAATTATCTCTGATGGATGAAGTCTCCCTTTCAGCGGAGTCCAGGTTTCATCCCCATCATCTTCACTGTCATCGGAACTGTCATCTCTGGCATGGCCAGCACTTTCAGAAATGGTCTCAACATCCACAGATTCAGATGGTATCACTCTGCTTTCCTGTAACAGCTCTTCCACCTGCGGGATTCAGATCCCAAAAGTATTTTTCCCTTTTCTGAACCTGTGTTATTTTGTATGGAGATACTTATCATGTCTGTATCTTCATCGCCTTCAAGAGGAACATCCACCATGTCTATTTGCCTGGATGTTCCCACTTCTGATACCATTTCAAAGCCTGAAATGATGCTGTTTGTTAGCTGTTCAAAGTGGGCAATGACTACATCCACTAACTTAGATCTTTCCTGCTGCTGCCCAGCACCAGATCGTTGCACGCTCCCCTGGGCGTTGAAAGCTTGGAAAGCAAACTCTGAATCACACTCCACTTGCTGAGTTTCTGTGTCAAATCTGGCAGTGACATTGTTGGCCAATCTTACAGGTGAATCCAGTGACTTTGTTTCACTCGTGAAGGACGACGTTTTACTTTTCAAATGATGTCTTTTCATTTTCGTGGAAGGTCTGTTAAGAAATGAAATACATTTATTTTACATTAAGATGTCTTCTAAGGTGAAAAGTGTAATAGATTAATCATGACATTTTGGATAAGTGTCATAAATGTGCTGAATCTGTGTTAACAGTAAAAGATTTAACTCATATACAGAGTGACAAGTACTTTGAAGGAATATCATTCTTTATTAACCAGCAGAATTCCTTAATGCATTCCTGCAGTCTATTAACTAGTTTTAGATCAAAAGCCTTGGTCATTTCAAAACATCCTCAAGTTTCAGGCAACCCATCACCAGCAATTCACACAATGCCTGCATTTTAGGGAATTTGCAAGGCTACTGTAGCCTAACGTGAAGCTTGAAGTGGAGACATTGCACTCAAAATTTGAACGGTATTCAAACAGATTACTAATGGGATCATCTTAATCAGCATCACCATCATCATTTTCATTGTTATCATTGACATAGTCAACCACAACAACAACCAACACCACAACCATCACCACCATCATCGTCGTCGTTGTCGTCATCGTCGTCGTCTTCGTGTCGTCTTCGTGTCATCATCATCATCATCATCATCATCATCATCATCATCATCATCATCATCATCATCATCATCATCATCATCATCACCCACTTGCCTCTTGACCAGAGTCTCCTCAAACTTGAAAAAGACCACCAGGAGGACCAGCAGGCCAACCCAGAAATCCACAAAAGATGGGAGGAAGAAGGGAAGTTGGCAAAAAAAAACTTCAGAGCTGAACATGGAGCGGTAACGCGTTGCTGGAGATGCCAGGAAACCTGGAACATTGTTCATGGTGTGCACAGAAAAGTGCAATGACTGAGGTGTAGGCATGGTGAAAAGATGCTTTTGTGAGGCAAATGGATGAGACCATCACACTGACTGGCTACTTTAGACAGTTAGGGTGTGATCCAGGTGTGGCCCATGCACCCCTCATGAATGTCAGGGAGACAGAGGTGAAACACTTCATGAAGTGGGCTCTTCTTTTGAAGACCATCTGCTGTATGCTATGTGTATGTAAGTATGTATACTTCAAATTTTAGAATGGCCTACCTCCCAGGAAGGGTCCCAAGATGAGTCCAAACCCTCCAGCCAGGGAGATGGTGGTCATTCCCAGGGCCTGGTTGCTGTTGTCTGAGATTTCATACAACACTGCCTTGGATGTCCCCACTGTGCCTGTAGTGTATGTAACACACAGCATACAATACACAGTAAGCAGTGTAATAGTTTACAGAGTGTTGTCTGAGATTTCATACAGCACTGTCTAGGCCATCCCCACTGTACCTGTAGTGTATGTAACACACAGCATTCATGACACAGTAAACTTTGTTACTCAATTTACAGTGTTGACTGACACTTCATACAGCACTGTCTTGGCCGTCCCCACTGTGCCTGTAGTGTAGGTACCACACAGCATACAATACACAGTAAACTTTGTTACACAGTTTAAAGAGTGTTATCTGACACTTCATACAGCCTGTAGTGTAGGTAACACACAGCATACAACACACAGTAAGCAATGTGATTCAGTTTACAGAGAGTTGTCTGACACTTCATAGAGCACTGTCTTGGCTGTCCACACTGTGCCTATAGTATGTATGACATACAGTGTAGAATATACAAAACACAGTGAGCAATTTAATACAGTGTAAGGAGCATTGATCAACACTTCATACAGCACCATCTTGGGTGTCCCTGTAATAACCGACACCGTCTCGTCTATCCATCCCATCACTCATCCTAAATGGTCACCGACCATAACATGGTGTTAGAAGTGGGAAATGGGAAATCACTCTACAAATATACGTAAATATTTCCAGGGAAAAAAACGACGAACAGCCCGAAAACAAACTGTAAGTTCCAAAATTTCTCGCATGCCTTCTCAGCATGGCTTCAGCACAGGGAAACCCTTCAATGAACAGGGCGGCGCTCAACCTTAACGAGGAATGAAAGAAATTCGAGCAGCACGCGAAGCTCATGTTCAATGGCCCCCTACGTGCGGCTGAGCAAGAAAGCCAGTGCGCATACCTGCTGATATGAGTCGGCGAAACAGGACGAGAAATTTACAACTCGTGGAATTTAACAGAAGTAGAAAGCAAGTCCATCGACACTCTTTATGAAAATTTCGGACAACATACCCTTCCTCGCAAAAACTCAGTCTTCTCGCGCTACCTCTTCCAAAAACGCGAACAAAGACAGGACGAAACTTTTGACACGTTCGTCACCGACTTGCAAAACAAGGTGAAAGACTGTTCTTTTGATAAACTGGAGGAGTGTGTAAGAGACCAAATCGTGGCAGGCATCGCCTCCACAGCCATCAGAGAGAAGCTCCTTAATGAAGGAGACGCTCTCACAATGACGAAGGCAATAGACATTGCCAATACTTTCGAGGCCACTCAAAAACAACTGGCATCAATGTCTGTCACCACTCCGTTGACTCTCTTCAAACACGCAGAACTGCCAGAAGACACACAGAGACAAGGCACAACCCTTGCAGAAACTGTGGCGGCACTCATGGCAAGGAGCAGTGCCCTGCATTTGGAAAAAGTTGCTCATACTGCAATAAAAAGAACCACTTTGCTGCCGTTTGCTTACAAAAGAGCACAGCAAGAAGATCCACAACGTGGAGGAAGAAGACGAGTACGACAACGACGACAGTGACAACCAGGATGGAAAGCTGATGATCGATGCCATCGACAACCAGCAGAAGCACAAAAACGCGGCATACGCTGACATCAAGTTGGGGACCAATACTATAAAATTCAAGATCGACACTGGAGTTCAAGTCAACGTCACTCCTGTCTCAGTATTCAAGACCCTGTCCAAGTCACCTAAACTGAAAGATACTCAACAGCGCCTTGTTGCCTACTCAGGACAGCCTCTGGACGTCCGAGGATACGTTGAGGTCCCATGCACCTACAAGAGTCACAGCACTCAAAGCCGTTTCTACGTTGCTGACATCAAGGGCCACTCTGAGCCAGTCCTAGGACTCCGCACTTGCCTAGACCTGCAGCTGATCCAGCTCATTCTCTGCGAAGATGCCTCAGAAGAGTCCATGACCAAGGACACCATCCTGAAAGACTATAAACACCTCTTCACAGGTTTCAGATGCCTTGAAGGTGAAGTAAAAATCCACCTCAAGCAAGACACAATCCCTGTCGTCCATCCAGTACGCCGAGTACCATTTGCCCTCAGAAATCAACTGAAAGCTGAACTCCAAGAACTGGAAAAGTCTTGAATAATCTCCAGAGTAACATCGCCAACCGACTGGGTCAACTCTCTGGTCATCGTCCAGAAGCAAAGCGGCAAAATCAGGATCTGCCTTGACCCAAAAGACCTCAACAAAGCCATCAAAAGGCCACATTATCCTATGCCTACTCTTGAAGGCGCACTCTCCAAAACAGCAGGTGCGAAGTACTTCAGCAAACTCGATGCACTGTCTGGCTACTGGCAAATGAAGCTAATTACAGTGTTGGGGCAGAGACACTTGTTCAGTTGTTGCTCCCTGAATGGCTGCTAAATTAAGGACAATGAATTGAACAGGAAAAATGGAGCGATATGCCACACCTGAACTGGATGGCAAAGGAGAGGATGGGAATGGCGGCAAGAGTGGAGAATGGCGTTTTCTGACATCTTGCGTATTGATGAAAGTCAGGACAAATCTCCAGTGGAAGGTAGACAACTCACATGAGAAACTAGGACAAGGGAGATAACCCCTTCTATTCTGACCCCAGGCTAAGAGCTGCCATGAAGTTAGTCATGCAAGTTTGAGAATTTCAGTCCTACCTTCCAACTGCCCGACCAATATAGACACAGGAGGCTACAAGGCCTACATAGTAGCCCTTCCCCTCCTCTGGATAGCCAAAATACTGAAAGAAAAATAAGTATAAAGAGATACAAGCCTGGTTCAAAACACTGAAATAGAAATCTGGACACAAGAAGAATTTGCTCAAAGTATTTGGAATACAAACATTGTGATTTTGCAACAAGAAGATTACATTGTTCACATAAACATACATATAATTCATTTATCACTCATATACGTAAACATGTCTACATGTTCACCTTAACCAAAGCAATTACTCTGAGATTATATCAGTAAGATATCTATACATTCCAGCTGTCGCATGATGGGCGACAAAAGGGTGATGTGGGTTATTCAGCGTATGGTAAATTGATAGTGTAAAAATCTTCTCCGTATTTGCGCTCGAGCGTTCGGCGCAGTGGGCGGGGTTATCGTGTAGTGGAGTGCTACAGCGTCACTCCGCGAGGGGACCGGGGGGTCTTCGAAGGGGGTATAGCTTGGATCTACGGGGTTTACACCATCTCCGGCATGGGCTGATAGCCCGGGAATATTTGGCTTGCGTGATTGGAGAAAATACTAGAGGCGGGAAATTTCTCATTAATGATTGGTGGACAGTCACGTGGGAGGAGGGACGCCCGAGTTGGATAGCGGTTGATCTGGGCAGATCTTACTCATCGCTGGGATGAGACGGTAGTGGAGCGAGGGGGCTCCCGCTGACCGTGAAGCCACACGGGTGGCGGGTAAAGGCGGTGGGCCTTGCCGTGGAACTCTTTGCTGGTGACTTCGGTCTGTACGCAAGAGAGGTGGAACTCTTTGCTGGTGACTTCGGTCTGTACGCAAGAGAGGTGGAACTCTTCGCTGGTGACTTCGGTCTGTACGCAAGAGAGGTGGAACTCTTCGCTGGTGACTTCGGTCTGTACGCAAGAGAGGTGGAACTCTTCGCTGGTGACTTCGGTCTGTACGCAAGAGAGGTGGAACTCTTCGCTGGTGACTTCGGTCTGTACGCAAGGGTGAAGGAGGGAGCGAGCATCGTCTATGCTGCTAACGGTAAAGCTGCGCGGGCAGCTTGCAAGCGAAGCCGGTCGCTTGGTGGAATTTCTCTGTGTCAACTCAGGCTAGCAGTTGAGCACGTGAGAAGAGGAAAGGAGTCTTCTTGGTGACTAGGACGAAGTTTTCTGGGGACCTGCCCACGGCCTGGACTGGGGTAAATATCACTGTTCCGCCATTTGCTTTTGCCACGTGGGGTATTTGATTGTTTAATCCGAGCGGGAATTGGGTCATCCGTTTGGGCATGGGTGATTCGTACCTCTAAAGTCTGAAGTAAATCTGTGGGGAATGATTTATCAATTTTATTTCATGAGTAAATGAATGTAAATCCGATCTTTCTTGCCGGGAATGAGTAAGCGGTTCAATTGGGGCGTCTGGGTTAAACGCGTCGCTAAAATATTGAATCTCGCTCGAGTAAATTCAAAGGGGAAAAGAGTAATTACTCATGGGGGCAAAACGATTGTGTGTTTCAGGCTGAAATTGCTGAAATTGCTGATGCGCTGTTTGGCTGTGTGCCTACTCGCGTTTTGGGCTGCTTAGCCACGGGGCTACTGGCTGCTGTCTGGTTATCTACGGTCTACTGGTCTATCTTCGTGCCCACGTATTTCTACGAGTGCTGTAACCGCTATTGGTGGAGCTCGTAGTACCCTGTCGTCTCCGAGAGAAAGCTGCGCCGGCAAGGAGAGGCTTTGGTGCGAGGCTGGAGCGACGTCGGGAGAGCGCTGGGGCGTTCGTCAGGCCGTTTTGGTTCCAACGGCTGTGCAAGTATTGTTTTCTCGTTCGTAGCTCATTAGCTACAAGTTCGTTAGGACAGGTCTGGAACTGATGGTTAAAAGTCTAACGAAATCCACTTTGGGTAAAGTGGAGAAGTCCGCACGGGCGGCCTGGTCAATTAGGGGAATATTGTATCAGAGGCAGAGAGGGGAGGGGAGAAGTGCTAGCGCGTACATTCGCAGTTGGAGGCGGTGTCGTGGCGCAGCTATATTGTCGCAGGTGGATAATGCGACGAGGGGGAGAGTGATTCATAAACTGGTTCTTCTGTAGGACGATATTTATCACTCTAGCTCTGATGACTGTGGTAATTCTGCCGAAGTTTAGGATCGTCTTCTAAACTGTTACTGACTTGGGGAATTAAGCGTAACGCTTGCAAGTCAGGGTAAATCTCACGACAGACAAGGGAGGAAAGGACTTAATTCACGGGAAGGGGTTCTACTTGTCTGGACACCGGATGACGCCGGGCGTGCGTCGGCTATGAGAGTATTCGCCAGGACTTCCGAGAGAAACTGTGTTGAGTACAGTGACTTGTTCAAGGGTTTTGGGAACAATGTCTTCTTTTCAGGTGGACTGAAAAGGGAGGAAGTGAGTTTGGTTTAATCTGGGAATTCTTTCTGTGAGATTTGGTTGTGTTTATCGCCGTTTGTCTCCGACCACGTGGGCCTGGGGGAAAGCCACGTGGAGATCAGTGTACGCTAGTCCGGGGAAGCGTGCGGTTGGCGATGAGATGGTAAGATTGGTTTTCTTCTATCTTTTGTCTCCACATTTGTTGCTTATACCGACGTGAAGTGTCTGCACGTGCGTGTATGGGTCGTGTGAGTTGCTGGGTGAAGGGCGATTGCACGAGTGGGAGCGGAGTGGAGCGGAATCTGCCTTGTTTACGTTTGGGCCGCCTGTCGCTCAGGCGGAAGTGTCACCACTGGGGGAAGTGGGGTAAGCCAAGGTAGGGGAAGGGGGTTTTTGTGGTATGCAGCGGCTGCTGCGTGTGATGTTATGTATGGGAGTGGGAGTGACTGGCTGTCATATCCTGTGGATTGTTGTTTTCACTTCTGTCTTTTTGAAGAAGTTTATCACTGTTTCTGAAGTGGTTGTCAGAACGAGTGGTGGAAGGAGTTGTGGATTTCTGGATTTGGGTTGTTGGTGAATTTATTTCAGTTTCTGTGGAAATGATGGAAGAGACAGGGAAGAGTTTTCCCTGTTACTATAGGGTGACAGGATTGTCCCCCTGTAAGTGTTTTGATCCCAGGGGTGGTATTTGGGGGATCACTTGGCTCTTGTAAGAGCATTCTCTTATTATTGTCAATGTGATTGTGAATAAACTTTAATTTGTTTATTTATTCCCTGATTCAGTGGTCTTTATTCACATGTGGGTTGGCATGCTTGATGTTCGTGGTGTCCCCCCAAGGAGTGGTGGTTGAGTTTAGGTTGTAAACTCATCATTTATCTAAAGGTCTCTCCCCCCGAGGGCGACTATGTCGTCTCTCTGAGGATGAACCTATTTCTAATTATAGATAAACCTCGACACCAGCAATAATGCTGTTCAACTGAGAGACAGAAAGAGACACTGACAGAAACACAGATGCGCAACTAGACACTCAGACGCACAGACACACATACACAGACAGACTCACAGACAGATTGACACAGACAGATGGACACAGACTCTCTCTCTCTCTCTCTCTCTCTCTCTCTCTCTCTCTCTCTCTCTCTCTCTCTCTCACACACACACACACACACACACACACACAAACACACACACACACACACACACACACACACACACTGACAGACAGACACATGGACAGACATGTAGAGAGACAAACACACTAATGCATACTCACACACACATACATACACACACAAACACACAACACACACACACAAATACACACACAAATACACACACACGCACAAAAATACTCACACACACACACACACAACTACAAACACACACACACAAACACACACACACACACAAATACACACACACATACACACACATATATATACACATACACACATGTAAACACACACACACAAACACTAACATACAAATACACACACACGCACACAGAGAAATACACGCACAGACACACTCACATACAGACACACACACACAAATACACACACACAAATACACACACACAAATACACACACGCACACACACACACACATACACACACTGAGATTTAAAAAAACCCAGATGTGTAGGACTGACTTACCAGCATCATGTCAGGCAGGAATGGAAATGTACAGGTTAGGGAAAAGGCACTGGAAAACTGTTGGAAATGAAACAGAGAGGAAAAACTCCTTGAAGTAAATCAACTTTTATTACAGTGTCTCATCTATCCTTCAAGCAAACCAAGACAAAGCAGCAATGATGCTCTCTCTTTCTCTCTCTCTCTCTCTCTCTCTCTCTCTCTCTTTCTCTTTCTCTTTCTCTCTCTCTTTCTCTCTCTCTCTCTCTCTCTCTCTCTCTCTCTCTCTCTCTCTCTCTCTCTCTCTCTCTCTCTCTCTCTTTCTCTCTCTCTCTCTCTCTCTCTCTCTCTCTCTCTCACACACACACACACACACACACACACACACACACAGAGACTCATTTGTATGACATGTACACGCACAGAGAATATGCCAAATCCTTGTCACATTCATTTTTCAGTTCAACAGAAAAATGATTCTAATGAGACAGCATTCATTATAAACTAAACGTAAGGTTGTCTAGGGTAGGTTATTGTGCTGTGGAATAATAGTGCACTGTAATTAAATAAAACTCCTCATAGTGTGAATCAGTGTGGGGTACTGTGGTGTAGTGCAGTGTGGGATAGTGCAATGTAGTGCAGTGCAGTGTGGTGCAGTGTGTTGCAGTGCAGTGTAGTGAAGTGCAGTGTAGTGTAGTGTAGTATATTGCAGAGACATGCAGTGTATTACAATGCAGTGCAGTGTATTGCAATGCAGTGTAGTGCAGTGCAGTCTAGCACAGTGCAGTGCAGTGTAATGTAATATAATGTAGTGTAGAGCAGTGTAGTGCAATGTGGTGTAGTGGTGTAGTGCAATGTGGTGTAGTGGTGTAGTGCAATGTGGTGTAGTGCATTGTGGTGTAGTGGTGTCGTGCATTGTGGTGTAGTGGTGTAGTGCAATGTGGTGTAGTGGTGTAGTGCAATGTGGTGTAGTGGTGCAGTGCATTGTGGTGTAGTGGTGTAGTGCAGTGCAGTGTAGTGTAGAGCAGTGTAGTGCAATGCAGTGTAGTGTAGAGCAGTGTAGTGCAATGCAGTGTAGTGTAGAGCAGTGTAGTGAAGTGCAGTGTAGTGAAGTGCAGAGTAGGACAGTGTAGTGCACTGCACTGTAGTGCATTGTGGTGTATTTTAGTGTATTGCAGTGCGGTGCAGTGCAGTGTAGTGCAGTGCAATGTAATTTAGTGTAGTGCGGTGCAGTGTAGTGTAGTGTATTGTAGTGAGTCTAGTGTAACGCAGTGTAGTGTAGCGTAGTGCAGTACGGTGAAGTGCAGTGAGTGCAGTGTAGTGTAGTGCAGTGCAGTGCAATGTAGTGTAGTGTAGTGTCGTGTTGTGTCGTGTCGTATCGTGTCGTGTCATGTCGTGTCGTATCGTGTCGTGCAGTGCAGTGCAGTGCAGTGCAGTACAGTTCAGTACAGCGCAGTGTTGTGTAGGGCAGTGTAGTATAGTGCAGTGTAGTGTAGTGCAGGGTAATGTAGTGCAGTGCAATATAGTGTGGTGCAGTGCAGTGTGGTGTAGTGCATTGTGGTGTGGTGCAGTGAGTGCAGTGTATTGTATTGCAGTGTATTGCAGTGCAGTGCAGTATTGTGAGGTGCAGTGAATACAGTGCAGTGCAGTGTAGTGTAGTGCAGTGTAGTGTAGTGCAGGGTAATGTAGTGTAGTGCAGTGCAATATAGTGTGGTGCAGTGCAGTGTGGTGTAGTGCATTGTGGTGTGGTACAGTGAGTGCAGTGCAGTGTATTGTATTGCAGTGCAGTGCAGTGTTGTGAGGTGCAGTGAATGCAGTGCAGTGCAGTGTAGTGTAGTGCAGTGTGGTGTGGTGCAGTGAGTGCAGTGTAGTGCAATGCAGTGCAGTGTGGTGTGGTGCAGGGAGTGCAGTGTAGTGCAAGGTAGTGTAGTGCAAGGCTGTGTAGTGTGGTGTAGTGCAGTGTGATGTGGTGCAGTGAGTGCAGTGGAGTGCAGCAATGCAGAATAGTGTAGTGCAGTGTAGGGTGGTTTAGTTCAGTGTGGTGTGGTGCAGTGAGTGCAGTGGAGTGCAATACAGTATAGTGTAGTGCAATGTAGTGTGGTTTAGTTCAGTGTGGTGTGGTGCAGTGAGTGCAGTGGAGTGCAATGCAGTGTAGTGTGGTGTAGTGCAATGCAGTGTGGTGCATTGAGTGCAGTGCAGTGCAATGCAGTATAGTGTAGTGCAGTGTAGTGTGGTGTAGGTCAGTGTGGTTTGGTGCAGTGAGTGCAGTGTAGTGCAATGGAGTGTAGTGTGGTGTAGTGCAGTTGCAGTGTGGTGCAGGGAGTGCAGTGTAGTGCAATGCAGTAGAGTAGTGTGCAGTGTAGTGCGATGTAGTGCAGTGTGGTGTGGTGCAGTGAGTGCAGTGTAGTGCAATGCAGTGTAGTGTGGTGTATTGCAGTGCAGTGTAGCGCAGTGTGGTGTGGTGCAGTGCAGTACAGTGTTGTGTAGGGCAGTGTAGTGTAGTGTAATGTAATGTAGTGTAGTGTAGTGTAGTGTAGTGTTGTGTAGTGTAGTGTAGTGTAGTGTAGTGTAGTGTAGTGTGGTGCAGTGCAGTGCAGTACAGTGTTGTGTAGGGCAGTGTGGTGTAGTGTAATGTAATGTAATGTAGTGTAGTGTAGTGTAGTGTAGTGTAGTGTAGTGTAGTGTAGTGTAGTGTAGTGTAGTGTGGTGTAGTGTAGTGTAGTGTAGTGTAGTGTAGTGTAGTGTGGTGCAGTGCAGTACAGTGTTGTGTAGGGCAGTGTAGTGTAGTGTAATGTAATGTAATGTAGTGTAGTGTAGTGTAGTGTGGTGCAGTGCAGTGCAGTGTGGTGCAGTGTGGTGTGGTGCAGTGCAGTACAGTGTTGTGTAGGGCAGTGTGGTGTAGTGTAGTGTAGTGTAGTGTAGTGTAGTGTAGTGTAGTGTAGTGTAGTGTAGTGTAGTGTAGTGTAGTGTAGTGTAGTGTAGTGTAGTGTAGTGTAGTGTAGTGTAGTGTAGTGTAGTGTAGTGTAGTGTACTGTACTGTACTGTAGTGTAGTGCAGTGTGGTGTGGTGCAGTGAGTGCAGTGTAGTGCAATGCAGTGTAGTGTGGTGTATTGCAGTGCAGTGTAGTGTAGTGTAGTGTGGTGCAGTGCAGTACAGTGTTGTGTAGGGCAGTGTAGTGTAATGTAATGTAATGTAGTGTAGTGTAGTGTAGTGTGGTGCAGTGCAGTGCAGTGTAGTGCAGTGTGGTATGGTGCAGTGCAGTACAGTATTGTGTAGGGCAGTGTGGTGTAGTGTAGTGTAGTGTAGTGTAGTGTAGTGTAGTGTAGTGTAGTGTAGTGTAGTGTAGTGTAGTGTAGTGTAGTGTAGTGTAGTGTAGTGTAGTGTAGTGTAGTGTAGTGTACTGTAGTGTAGTGTACTGTACTGTAGTGTAGTGTAGTGCAGTGTGGTGTAGTGTAGTGTAGTGTAGTGTAGTGTACTGTAGTGTAGTGTAGTGTGTAGTGTAGTGTAGTGTAGTGTAGTGTAGTGTAGTGTAGTGTAGTGTAGTGTAGTGTAGTGTAGTGTAGTGTAGTGTAGTGTAGTGTAGTGTAGTGTAGTGTAGTGTAGTGTAGTGTAGTGTAGTGTAGTGTAGTGTAGTGTAGTGTAGTGTAGTGTAGTGTAGTGTAGTGTAGTGTAGTGTAGTGTAGTGTAGTGTAGTGTAGTGTAGTGTAGTGTAGTGTAGTGTAGTGTAGTGTAGTGTAGTGTAGTGTACTGTAGTGTAGTGTAGTGTAGTGTAGTGTAGTGTAGTGTAGTGTAGTGTAGTGTAGTGTAGTGTACTGTAGTGTAGTGTAGTGTAGTGTACTGTAGTGTAGTGTAGTGTAGTGTAGTGTAGTGTAGTGTAGTGTAGTGTAGTGTAGTGTAGTGTAGTGTAGTGTAGTGTAGTGTAGTGTAGTGTACTGTAGTGTAGTGTAGTGTACTGTAGTGTAGTGTAGTGTAGTGTAGTGTAGTGTAGTGTAGTGTAGTGTAGTGTAGTGTAGTGTAGTGTAGTGTAGTGTAGTGTAGTGTAGTGTAGTGTAGTGTAGTGTAGTGTAGTGTAGTGTAGTGTAGTGTAGTGTAGTGTAGTGTAGTGTAGTGTACTGTAGTGTACTGTAGTGTAGTGCAGTGCACAAAAGAAGTGTAGGATAGGATAGTGTGGTGTGGGATAGTAGTGTACTGTTATGCAGTGCAGTGCAGTATACTGCAAATCATCGTAACATTAGGTTGGGTAGTATAGTGTGGGACAGTGGTACAATTTAATGTGGTGCAGTGTAAAGTAGAGCAAACCATGCTGCATCTCATGTTGTACTGCAGTAGGGTGTGGGATAGAAGCACAATACAATATAGTGCAGTGTGGTGTGGGGTGATGTAGTGTTGTGAACTGTTGTATGATGCAGTGCAGAGCAGTGAAGTGTGGTGCAATACACTTTGTATGATATGTCACACACAAAAGTGAGATAAACATGAGGATTATGTAATTCCAGTTGGGAGGTGTGGCTCCTTCCTCCACCAGCTGCAGTTTGGCTATCAGCCTCTGGCACCAACCCTTCTTATAGGATGACAGTCTTGGACTTGGCAGTCTCAGATTCTGCATATTCACTGTCCTCATCCAAGTCACTCCTCTCCTCCCCAGCCAGCAGTGGTTGGGCCTCAACTCTGCCTCTCATCTCTCTGTTTCCCTCAGCCTTCACCAGTCTGTAATCAAGTGTACAAATGAATCATGGTCACGCTACACACTGTGCACCCTATATAAGCCATTGATCCACTAATTGAAGACATTACTATCAATTCCTTTAATTCCTCCTCCTCCTCCTCCTCCTCCTCCTCCTCCTCCTCCATTCCCTTGTCCTTTCTGCAAATAACAAGATTGGTAAATTTGTGGAAGGGACAGTCTCTGACTTAATGCTTTTGTGGGGAGAAGTGGATCGTGGTCAGATGGCCCGTAACTTCTCTACTTTCCCCGCTATCCCTTCCCTTCTGTTCTGGCTCAGATTTGAGACATAAGCTAACTGAAATTCTTAGTCACAGTGTCACCCATCTTCTGACGAATGATAGAAACTATAACAAACTTAGAGGCACGCATGCTGAAACACAGTCTGGTTAGCAACGCAAAAAAGACAGACAGACAGGCATGGACAATGTTTTGGTTTTCCAAGAAAAGCACACAAAACGGACAGTGATTGGGGGCGCGCTCTCTCAGAGACGCACCCAACACAGTCGCGCACTGACGCTGAGAGGAAACCAGCCTGCAACCCTCATACCAGAGAGCGAATGACGTAAGCAGCTGGTGAGATGGTTATAGACGGGAATTGACTAGAACCAGCCATCTGGTATTCAGGGTTGACACCTATAAGACACTGGGTTTTTGGTGTCACAGCCAGCGAACCAGAACGGTAGAGGTAGATCAGATTGGAAATCTTATCACCATGCGAGAAAAAGCAGTTGTAAACATTTACTTGAAACAATTAGGGGAGTCCCATCAGCCCCCAAATGCACTTCATCGTGTCCAAAGGATTCTTCCATTGTGACTTAGTTTACGGCAAATGCACGAAATGAACGACTTCCACCACACTCACTGCTGCAAAGTCGAAGTGCTGTTGACGTGTTGCTATTGCAACATATCCAGTTACTTACTTACTTACTGTCCTTTACGCCGGGTGGCGTGTAGGGCAGCAACACAGGTTCTCCACTGTTGTCTTTCGCTTGCAAGCCTTTCCAGGGTCGCCCAGGAGTGGTTGAGGTCTTTTATCTCCCCTTCCACTGTGCGTCTCCAAGTCTGTTTGGGTCTCCCGCGCTTTCTCTTGCCTTCTAGGGTCCATCGGAGTGCCACTTTCGGAATGGAATCGTTGTCCATCCTCAGTACATGGCCAATCCATCTCCATCTTCTCTTGGTTACAACATATCCAGAGCGGAGCACAATTGACATGAACCAGATCCACCATTCCACATCAATAAAGGTCTAATAGAAAACGTTTTCTTTCAACGATGCGGTCGACGAAATTAAAGAATTCTAACTATTTTTCTCGAGAACAATCCTTCCAAATACATGTAAAGTGTAAACGAAGGGAAGTTACTGCGATGAAGTTGTGGAGAGCAACTAATTGAAATAATCTCCCCTTGTAGTGACACCCAAAGCCACTCATCACATTCTTGACATATTTTGGATAGCGTGCACGTAGCGTAGCAACAGCAGAAAACGCTGTCTTTATTTTTCATGTCTTGCGTGATCAGTTCCAATACTCTAGCATGGTTTAAATGTTTCATATCGAGTGTTGTATGAAATCTCTCAACATGTATGTGTGTGGAGGATGGATGGGGTTAATGGCGATGTTAAACCAGGTGTGCATGTGGAAATGTGACATCTGTATGTTTAGATCTGTCTGTCTGTCTGTCTGTCTGTCTTGTCTGTCTGTCTGTCTGCCTGCCTGCCTGCCTGTCTGTCTGCCTGCCTGCCTGTCTGTCTTCCTGTCTGTTTGTCTGTCTGCCTGCCTGCCTGCCTGTCTGCCTGTCTGCCTGCCTGTCTCTGTCTCTGTCTCTGTCTCTGTCTCTCTCTCTCTCTCTCACTTCCGGCGCTCTCACCTCAGAGGCAGGAAGTGTTCACGTCGCTCTCCTACATTTTCGTCGGTTGAAGTGAAAAGGTGGTAAAACATGCCAGTAACTGGGTTTCCAGCTGCATTGGAGGTTATGCAGGCTGTAGCTCTATGCGAAGACGCAACGATAAAATTCGATCCGCGGACAGATGCTTTCGGCGTGTAGATGAATGCGCGTGACCTGCATTGTGAATTGTATAATGTACGAGCTTTCACGACCTATTGATGCATTCAACATACAGCTTTGATAAATTAATGCTGTTCATGGCTTACATTTTCTTTGGATGGGGTTTTAGTATCCCCCAAATACACCGTTTTCTGTGCAAAGCGGAGACATCTCCGCCATTTAAATTGGCAGCTAGTCGCAAGATTCTCGTCCTTCTCGCGTCGCCTGGCATACGAATCGGTCAAGACCAGGTCGGGGAATAGAGCCTGCCCTACGGACAAGAACCGTCCCTGATTGTATGCAAATAAATCAACCGTTCCGATTCTTGACCGGATCGGCAGCAAAACCGGGGGACAACCGGTACGTGTGTAGGAGCCTTTAGGATACTCTACGGTCTAGGTGTCACGGCCCAGGTGGTTGACTACTGATGGTATAGTAGTCCCGTGCAGACATTTATGTTTTTAGGGGAAATTGCCCGTTTGTATAAAAAAACTGAACACTCGATTCAAAACAATGCCACACCAGACATAAATCAAATATAACAATTTAATAACATAATACAAGAAAGAACCAGTCAATGCAAATAAAATTCCACAACTCACTCGTCAATTACCAATATGCCAGAAAACTCCAGCACAAATCTACATCAAAAGCTTTCCAAAGAACAAACAATACTTCAACTCAAATCATCAATGTTTATCACTCCACCACACCAATTGCAATCTGCTAGAACTTTGCAGCAGTAATTCCACAACAAACCTCTTCAAAGAACAATCAATACCACCCCACCACACCAATTGCAATCTGCTAGAACTTTCCAGCAGTAATTCCACAGCAAACCTCTCCAAAGAACAAACAATACTTTTTATTCAAATCAACAATGATTATCACCCCACCACACCGATTGCAATCTGCTAGAACCTCCCAGCAGTAAGTTCACAACAAATGTTGCCAAAGAACAAACAATACTACCAATCCCAATCCAAATCAACAATGGTTATCACCCCACCACACCGATTGCAATCCGCTTGAAACTCCCAGCAGTAAGTTCACAACAAATCTTGCCAAAGAACAAACAATACCTCCAATTACTATAATGATCATTTCTACAATATTGCAAATCCACTTCAAAGTGCACGTTACATCTTCAAGAACTTCAACTCAAGTCAACAACGTCCAGATCAGTCAGCCGTGACGGCCCTGCACCCATACCATAGGCGCACACAAGAAAAAGTATGAGGGACTTGCAGTTCTGGAATCTTGGTGCTGTCAGTGACTCCAACTTCATCAGAAGACGTCGGACCTCCGCAGGCACGGCAAGACTAATATGAGATGAGACCACAAAGAAGAACAACCTTCGAACCGTCACAATGTCCTCGTTAATGGCTTGACGACGAGACACACTGAAAAATCTTCCCCTCTTTACAACACCAGTAAAGAGACCGGCAAACCAAAACCAGGTCTTGCCAACCGAACGCAAACGGCCCCCTGAGACACCGCTCAGCAAGGAATCACACACACCGCAACGACGAAATGTGGTGCCAATCCCCCACCCTCCTTTGATAGGAAAAACTGACCCTTTATATAGGGTTCCTTCACGCCACAGCAAATGTGGTGCACGTGCTGTCACAGGGCAACTAAATTTGCACGTGCAAAACGGTTGAAAAATACATGCTGACTGCAAAACACGTAAAGGTGCACTAGGCCGGTTTTTAAAAAAAACAACTGGAAGCAAATTTAAAGTTCCTCTACATATTTGAGTCGTGACACTAGGATATGACACAAACACTGAAAATGGGTCATCGGACGACACATCAGCCTCCAACCGAAAAAGCACATGTGCAGCCTCGTCAGCGGTCAGTGAAAATGCAGCGCCAGAGGAGTCAGAGCGTTCCGCTAGAATACAACAAATCGTGGACAAGGTGATGCAGCCCTTCCGAGACAAGTGGCAACGCGAGGAAAAGGCAGAGGCAAAGGCGGTTGAGTGCGCTACCTCCACGTCAAGTGAGCCACGTGTCGACCGTGGAATCGTCGAGGCTTCGTCGCAGCCGCCGATCCCTTTTTACCGCAGGTGTCTCGTCTGGTAGTGGTACACAGCACAGCCGTCACGGTGCGGCTACTCCACCCCGTCGTCGGCAGCAGCCCTGGTGCTCCAACAGGAGGTAACTGACGTGATGGACAGTGATGAACTTTTTCGCTCTTGCTACTCGAGTAACAAGACTTGTTTTTGAAGTCTTGATCCCACCCCACCCACCCGACCCCTGACGTTTTGTTTTTAGTTTAAGAAATTTGGATCCAATTGTAAATAATAGGCCGGTGGCCTTAACAATAAAACTTTCGTTCGTTGGCTCTCTCTCTCTGTCTCTGTCTCTCTCTCTCTGTCTCTCTGTCTCTCTCTGTCTGTCTCTCTCTCTCTCTCTCTCTCTCTCTCTCTCTCTCTCTCTCTCTCCTCTGTGTGTGTGTGTGTGTGTGTGTGTGTGTATGTCTCTCCGCAGTGTGTGTGTGTGTGTGTATGTGTGTGCGCGCGCGTGTATGTGTGCGTGCGTATGTGTGCGCTTTAAACACTCAGGGTATGTGTATTTGGAAGCCATGCTCGACAAACTGATGTTCAGGGCATAATTTGATAGCAATACAATATTTCGCACCTGTGAGAGGTGTTGTAAATGCACGTTTCATCTCATTTAAAGGACAGATCACTTTTTCATCGACGAAGTTGTACAGATCCGCAACTGCCTGCGTTTAGGCCATGCCAAATACAATTATAACAGCAGTTTTCATTTTGATGGTTTTTTAATTGTCTCTCTCATTCATCTTTATCAGCATTATCTAATATAGAACACACCGCACCATGAGCGTGCTGGTAAAAAGCCCATAGGTTTCGTTGGTTTGATTCCTTCCTGCAGGCACGATCTGGACAAATGGTACTCCAATATGAGTGAAAACGATTCCTTACCATCGATCATTTGACATAACAATTAACTTTTATTTAGTTTAAACACACCGAGAGATATGTCGTTTCTTTCATATGTGGAATAAAATCAGACAGCGATGTAGCTAGTCTCCATCTGGCGAGAGATGTCAAGTGCGGCAGCTGCAGCAATTCAGATACCTTTCCATTCGGTACAATCGATTGATATGTATTGTAGAACAAATATTGACTACCAGAAAAGAACTTGATAGTCATGTAAGCACACTCTCTGTGTGTGTGTGTGTGTGTGTGTGTGTGTGTGTGTGTGTGTGTGAGTGTCTGTTTCTGTGTGTGTATATGTGTGTGTGCGTGTATGTATGTTTGATAGCGTCTGCGTGCGTCAGTGTGTGTGTGTGTGTGCGTGCGTGCCAGCGTGCCTGCGTGCGTATGTGTGTGTGTGTGTGTGTGTGTGTGTGTGTGTGTGTGCTTGCGAGAGAGAGAGAGAGAGAGAGAGAGAGAGAGAGAGAGAGAGAGAGATTTTAACGTTGGTAATGTATGTAATGGATCCTCAAGTGCCTCTGGCCAGAAAAAATCAGCAATGAAAAACTGTGGCTGAGAACCAGGCAATAGCCAGTTGAGAAAGACGTCCTTCAGAGACGCTGGCGATGGATAGGCCACACCCTTCGCAGACCTGCTTCCAACAAGCCCTCACGTGTAACCCACAAGGGAAGAGGAAGAGAGGGCGACCTAGGAACACCTGGCGCCGTGATCTGGAGGCAGACGCACAGCAGATGGCAAAGACGTGGGAGGGTGAAAATAGGCAGAATCTGGCGCGACATGGCGGCAGGTTCCGTCGCCGTAGTTTTTATCAATAACGGGTGAAGCTTTATATTCTAACTCCATCCCACGTTTGACTCTCAACGGGTGGTCCCTACGTCCTAACTCCAGGGCCCGACACTGATGTTGGACGCAAACGTGACAAAAAGTAACGCGTCCGTGTTTAGGTGAAACTCCCCGGACAGGCTAAGTCAGTCAGGCGGGGTGGCGGGTGCGGCCTAGGCTGAGCGCTATCGGTAAAACCCGATCAGCATTACCAAAATACGAGATTTCTAAACCGGTCCTATATTTTCCTATATGCTACACTTATATATATACTTTAACTACTGTAGCAAGAGCACCGAAGTAGCTTGGTACTTGCCGGGCATCTTATTGTAAGCTCTCTTTTCATTGGTCAGTTGCGCGCGCTGGATTCTGATGATTGGTCAGTTGCGCGCGCTGGATTCTGCCTGTTGTCGTGGTGGGGGCAGCTGGAAAGACTCGTCCAGAACCAAGATGCCTGGAGGGTGCTGATTGGCGGCCTATACCCCACACGGGGTCACAGGCGGAGGTGAGGTGAGGTGAATGCATGGCAACTCGTCTATTTTTTTCTACAAAGTCGTCATGAAGAAATTCAGTTCAACACAACAAAAAGGCCTTTACTTAACCCCGCAAATCGAAGGATTAAATATTAGTTCAGACACGAATAAATATTCTCGAACTGAGCTTCAGTCCGTTGAATAGGTTCTCCACAAGAGTACAAGACCACTACAACGGAATCAACAAAGTAACGACGCAACAGGCACTAACAATTTTGTATGCACATCAAATACTCGCAATTGTGAGAGCGAAGGTAGCAACGAAACAAAGGAACCGTGCTATCTCCGCAGGTCCTTCTCTTATTTGCTCTAGGCCATACGGATTTTTCTTTATTCTGAGGCCACAATACTATACGATACCATACGATACTTGTTGATCAGCCTCCAGCCCTTCACAAGGGGTTTACACAAATACATGTATAAGCAAAACAATTTGTATTGTCTAATTTGACTCAGTACATCATATTATTACATTACATTACATTTACATTACATTACATTACATTACATTACACACTACATTACCTTACCTTGAACCGCATTACACTACAGTAGGGCCTACATACGATTGCTATCATGAAATTCTTTGTTCACAGTCTCAGTGACTCTCTTCGCCGTTGGAATGCCTTGTACAGATATTTGCAAACACTTCTTAGTCCTTAGATGATAACAAATCATGAAAAAGGAAGAGCTGGTCATGTTTACAATAACTCCATATCTATCTTTGCCTGAGTTAAAAGAGAGCAGAGCATTCTAACAAGAAGTGCTTCTCGTCTTCATAGTCTTCTGTGCATAGTGGGCAAATAAAATCATCATCGTTGGCCTCGAGTTAGTATCATTTCGCTTGTGTAGACAAGTCACTGTCTCCCAATCGGAATCGAATGTGTGTATCTCTGTGCACGTTTCATTTATATCAGAAATACACGTATACTAATACTCTGCACATCAGGTCGTCTTAATAAAATTCTGAGGCCACACATGACCCGTGAGGGCAGCTTTGTGAACACTTTGGGTACAGCACCACATATCAGAGAAGGAGGCATCAATCAAGTGGCATCCCTGCAGTCAGCTGCTCCGACTTCGCCAAGATTTGGTCGTTCTGCACACAACACGAATTCAGCGACGGGCCGACTTCGCTCTACTCTTGGGCCCACGTGATTTCTTCGCCGTGGACTTGGCAGCCTTTGCAGGAACATCTGGACCAGGAGCAGGAACGCGGGCGACGAAGGTTTCAGCAGGAAGCTGGCTCAGAACATGTTTCACGAGCGCCCGGAACATGTCCAGGGCCACGGACGTTCCCAGCACGTGTCTAACGACGTTCTCGGGGTGTTTGGACCTGGCCAGGCGACACTGGAACCTACTCAGGAAGGTGGAGTTAATGAGCAGGTGAGGAAGAGGAAAGGGCACCGGCCACTGTAAGGCTCCGCACAGCAACACGGCGTCCAGGAGGCACGCCTGCAATTGGGAGAACCCGTGCACCACAGCCAGGTCCACTGCCGTCTTGGCGTCTGGCTGGCTGTGGAATGTCTGAACCTCCCAGACGATCTTCTCTACATCAGACAAAGGCCAGCTCTTCATCGCAACCCGCAGGGACTGCGGCAGCTCGGGGACGTCGACCCCAAAGGACCTGGTGTTCTCGGACTGAGTCCCCTTGCTCTCTGGGTCTCCTCTGATCATGCCGGATAACTTGGCAGCTCCGGTTATCTCAGAGAGGCTGTTCTCTCTTCTGGGCTCTGACTTCGGACAGGAGTCATGGGTTGCTTTGGTATCAGACTCACAAGAAAGACCTTCTTCTTCTCGTGCACAAGATTCCGGTTGAGGACTCCCTGTAGCCTTGGTCACTGCATGAACGAAGCGCTCGGTAGATTCGGGACTGTGTGTATTTGACTGTTGAGGCTTTTCATGGAGCAACCTTGGGCCCTCAGGACTCTCCTGGACCCTGTCGAAGGGTCGGGGTCCTGGTTTTGCTTTTCTGCGAGCGCGCAGCTCCAGGCGAGCGTGCAGCATGATGACGCAGACCAGGAGCGAGTGCAGGTGGTGGATGGAAACGCTAGGCGAGGAATGGCGTACCCAGTACACCGCCACGCCCCCAAGCAAGCGCACCTCCTCTGGCAAAGTCGCAAGGAAGCCTGTCTCCACTCCAAGTGTTGCTGCCAGCACCATCAGCCTTTTCTCGACAGTCAAAGAGGGAATCTGCTGAAGGCTGGGGAGTCGCTCATCCGTGCCCGGAATGTTTGTGTCTGCTTTTACTTTAGTGGACTGACAGCGGTCGAATTCTTCTACATATCTACCTTTGAGTCTACTCCAAATGCCCATGGAGTGTGCGATAATGCCATATGCGACTTTCCGAATGCCCTGCGAGGCAAAGTTTGTGGATTGAGCGTTGAAATCTTCCACTTGGCAGAGGAGTATCATCTTTTGGTGCATGAAACTCGTTTTCATGGAAGGGAGCACCAGTCCACTTCTGTGTGCCTGGGCGCACCAAGAAGGCATGCCATGATGGTCGTCGGATTTCCGGTCAGAACTATCTTCGTCGTCATTATCAACATTGTCTGATACAGATGACCTTGATGACATGAGAGATGACGCCGATTCCCACCTGAAGGAGACAGCGTCATCTTCCGACTCCGAGCCTGACTCAGCAGATTGGCTGGTCTGATCATCGGAATCTGAGGAGGAAGACTGATCATCTTCGAACCATTCCTTTGCGTAGATGAAAGTGCGGCTTGAAATGTTGGTGTAATGCTTGACGGAAACGCCAATAGCACATCTGTTTTGCTCTGCTTCCTTTGAATCGGGGTACACTTCCATTATCCTTTCTAAAGCCTTTTCCATGTCTTTAAATGACCTCAGCCACTGAATGACCTTCTCAAACAGTTCATGCCTTGACGTCAGACCCCTCCTGATCTTTACTGGATCCAGAGTGGACAGGAACTTGTGGTACCTCTTGGACTGGGACATGTCGTGACCCACTAGTGTGGCAAAGAGGGGCAGGGTGTCGTGACCCAACTCCAGGATCTTGACCAAGTTCTTGGCGTAGAAGACCTTGGCTGGGATGAAGTGCTGGCCGTCAGGTTGGCGGTGAGGCTGCAGGAAATTCACCTTGTCGATGAAGATCACACCGCGCTCCAGCCCGAACACGCAAAAGTCGCTGTCGTCGCTAAGGACCGGACAATCCCACTGCTTGGCCAAGGAGGCGATGGCGCGGTCTGCCTGAAAATCAACCACGAGGAGCGGAACGTCCAACTCCCGAAGCACGGTCTGGAAGACTAGCGCTGCCAGCAGAGGAAGCAGGGGCTCCTTGCACGCTTGAACTTGTGTCAGACGCTCCTGGCTCCGTCTCAGCTTGCCGGGAAGCCGTTTGTCGTCCACTTGCTCAGAACCGTCCATCACCACGTGGGGCTGGACATTGCAAAGAAGCAGAACCTCCATGACCTGAAAAAAGTGATCAGGGGAGATGCTTCTGTGTACATACATTTTGTTCATTTCTTTGTCTGTTTGCTGGTGTGTCTCTGAGAGAGAGAGAGAGAGAGAGAGAGAGAGAGAGAGAGAGAGAGAGAGAGAGAGAGAGAGAGAGAGAGAGAGAGAGAGAGAGAGAGAGAGGGAGAGAGAGAGATAGAGAGAGAGAGGGAGAGAGAGATAGAGAGAGAGAGGGGGGAGAGAGAGAGAGAGAGAGAGTGTGAGAGAGAGAGACAGACAGACAGACAGACAGACAGACAGACACAGCGAGAGACACAGAGAAACACAGAGATACACAGAGAGACACAGAAAGACACAGAGAGACACAGAGAGACAGAGAGAGACAGAGAGAGAGAGAGAGAGAGAGAGAGAGAGAGAGAGAGAGACGCAGAGAGAGACAGAGAGACAGACAGACAGACACACAAAGAGACAGACACACAAAGAGACACACACACACACACACACACACACACACACAAACAGAGAGAGAGAGAGAGAGACACACACACACACACACACAAACAGAGAGAGAGAGAGAGACACACACACACACACACACACACACACACACACACACAGACAGACACACACACAGACAGAAACAGAGACTTTAATGACACGTCAAAAGGTTGCATACTTTGGATCCCAATTGCATGTTGTCGCCATCTGCTCCCAGAGCTCACTGTTTCTTGCTCATTTTATACATTTTGTATTAATTAACTGATAAGACAGAGATGGAAATTTGTTAAATCTTTCGATTTGAGGCATATATGCCGAAGCAGATCAAAATGAAGTATTTCATTAGGTAATCATTGTCATCGTTCGTCTGCAAAAAGCAAGATTGATTTTTTCATTACTTGGTACTAATCAGAGATATTTTGCTGTTTATTCGGGCAGAATCGCTGACAGGTCAAGGATTTCAACATTTCTTTATTAATTAAGCTGTGGATTTTACGTCTGTGCTTTCATGTACGAATCTTGACGAACGTATCGAAGAGCGTGTCTATCAGGGGCATGCTGCCCGTTGTGGAAAGCCTTTCCAGAACTGTGACCCAGACCACGGAGTGAGAGGCATCGTGCCTGGAGCGAGATGAAACTACAGACCACTCTGGTGGGAAGGGAGCATGCTTGTCCATTTTGAGATCTTTTTAGAAAATCAATCTGTTGCCTTTAAAAAAAAAGTACAGTACCTGAAAATTTAAGTTGTCCTGCACCTCTTTACTTGGTTTTAAAATGCGTTTAACTCATTGCATGTGCATAAAATAGCCAAAAATACCTCTGTACGCAGTGTCTTTGCAAGTTATTGAAAAAGCGCACAAATTCCTATTTTGGATTGATTCTTTAATGCTATGTACAATTTGAAAGACAAAATATGAGTACTTTTTAGCTGAAGTGACAGAATACAGTAAGAAAATTGGGAGACCATTTATAACATCATCGCTACCATGTAGTTGTGCTGTGTATGAAAATGGTACATTGATAGAAATAAGAATTGATTGTAAATGTTCCAATTAGACTGAGCTCTCTGGGGGCTTCTTTTCTTTTCTTTTTCTCCAAATTATTGATTCCGAAGGATGCACAATTCATTTGCGTATAACATTGCACTAAATCATCCAATGCAAAAATGGTTTTCATCATCTTAAAAAGCATGAAAATTCACCAGAAATTAACTCGAAATCGACTGAGTGCGGGGTCATACTTAGTTTGACCAGGGACTGACCTCTCTGACCTCCTGTGCAAACTTGTCGTAGTCCCCGCCGAACCTCCATCCCTCCTGGCAATTCTGATAGAGGAAGTGACATAGGTTGGTACCGTCCACCACCATCTGGCACCGGCACAGCTGTATCGTCTCCAGAGCTCCTTTACTCCTCACGAAAGACTTGAGTCCATTGATGCCCATGTCTCTTGGTGGCAATGCGCGCCCCTCAAAGCCAGGGATGAGCTGTCGGGGAAGAGAGATCGCACGATGCTTAGTACAGCACTCATCTCTGCGACTAGGATGAACTTAGGAGAAGGGATGCGGATGTGGAGCGGGGGGGGGGGGGGGGGGGGGGGGGGGGGAGGGGGGGATGTTAGGGAAGATGTTTGTGTCATGAGCGGGTGGTAATGGATGTTGGGATGTCACGATTTCGATTGATGTTTTCATCTGTATAACACAGACTCTTCGTGCAGTTGGCACGAAACTTCGTAGGTCGTTGTGCTGCATGTACTGCACGGAGATAGCCGTGTCCGTTTTATGTAATAGCCCGCAGCCGCTTTGATTTAATTACTCTTAGAATGGTGGAACCCTGTAGAGGCAAATATGTATGTGCCTTTATGACCTTGTCGCTTTTGTAGTCACGAAAAGTGCGTATATGCGTCCAGTTAAGTACAACAGGGTTTTCCTTTTTGTTCGGAGGTTCTAGTTCGGAGTTGGAACTCCGGTGGGGGACGGTTATTTCATCCCCGATTGTGGGACTAGTGTCCCTAATAGTGGAGTTGTATTCCGTTCGTTTAGAGCTTGGTCTCTGGCTGTTGTGAAATGCTATGAAGGCTGGGGCCCCGTGCTGAGTTGTTGTCATTCCAAGTAATACATGTAGTACTGCAGGCACTATACTGTTAGTAGATGGAGGCTAAACGACGGGCTAAAGCCATTGCAGACTAAGGGTACTGGGAAAAGGGGGTGGATGGGGGGAACCTTGGTGGTTTTTGAGCATATCGTATAAAATTACATAACTTTGATCGATCGTTTTCAAATTTATTTTCCTCCTTTTCTACTCTACATATTTTCATAGTGTAAACGATGTTTCAAAGCTTATAGTGCAGGCTTATTACTTACAGATTTTTTTAATGATTTTTTGTTAATGAATATATATATATATATATATATATATATATATATATATATATATATATATATTTTTGTGTGTATATACACGTATATTTATGAAAACTTTATATTAAAATGTGTACCTTAAAAAAATAATGCAGACTTTGTTAATCATCGTATTATGTATGCCAAAGCATTTTTTCTTATACATAAACAAGAAGTTTAATCACTCCATCAACTGTTCAGTAGACAGCTTTTTCAGAACATCTTTCATTATATTTGGCACACCCTGCAAAACTTCGTATCGTGCAAGAATGGAAAAGATTTTCACTTCTACGAAATGAAGCACAAAGATAGTTGCATACCTCATCAGGTCAGGTTCGTCATCCACATGAATATTCGCAATCTAGGTGAGTGACCAGACAAACGAAACTTAGGTTTTGATAAATATGGAAAACTAATTCATCGCCAGATGTGTTAGATACTACCTCAACATACACAGTCCGTCGCTTTTATCAACACCCCCTTGGTCGTCTTCAATATGCATGCAGATACCGCCAGGATGATTGAAATATGTCTCTCGACGTGGCCTGAAGAGGATGAACGACGAACAGTCACTTTTGTTGTCACCAGTAGCTTCTCTTCCTCCGCCATGTTATGTAAAAACGCACAAAGAAAACCTACAACCTCAGCCGCCAACTTCGCAAAACCTCCACTGATCGACGTGAAAGTTTTGCACGATAATCCTACGTCTGCAGACAATCCAAAATGCTTTGCAGCAGCTAGTGTACGTTGTGGCACGCCAGTTTATTTTTAGACATGAGGCAATGTGTTGAGCGTGAGTTCTGGATAGAGACGCGACGTTACGTGATCCGAATTTTGGTCGTTCAGGATGACCTTGCGCCGATTACGTGTTGCCACTCTAGCTTACGCCTGGAATTCTGAACCAGCAATTTGGATCAGATAACGCCACATCGCTATCTTGAACGCGCAGAGCTCTGCCATTACCGTGCGCCTCGCTCACGTACAGCTCTGTGGCGTCTATCGTGAACGCGTGCAGCTGACACAGCTAAGCTCGAGCTCTCTCAGTTATCATATATATGTGATTATATCACCAAATGTATTGTACATCTACTGCGTTCATCCTCTGCTGAAATATCCTCGTTTGTGTCTCTTCCCACCCCTATATCCTTTCCACAAAGCAAGCTGACCAGCTCTCCGCTCTGCGACCCCTCCGCCGCTTTGGTGTGATAGCTGGTGTGTTTCGTGCCGTACACGTCTGTCGTGGTGCAGTATCAAGGAGAGAGACGGCGAGGCGTCCGTTTAGGGTACCGACTTTATTCGACTGCCTACAAGACGCGCGGGGAAAGTATGGCGCGCGGGGGAGACAAGAGGAGCCGAAGGAAGGGAGGGAGATAACTCGTCTTGGCATACTAGCTACACGTAACATGGTGCAGCTGCTGCCATGTCGGTCACTCAACGGGTTAAACTTACTTTTCAATTACTCATTCCAAATGTTGCCCCATTCAGCATAACAAAGTCTATCGAATGAATCCTACGCCGTTGCAAGTAGCTGTCTTACTTGAGGGAAAACATCAGATTTATCGTCAATTTGTTAGAATTCGGATACCAGAATGGGGAAATGATTCACTAGCATCAGGTCACGCCTAATTTAAATAAGTAATCCCTCTTTTCTGCCAAATTGAAACAAACCCAGGACCCATGGTTAGGATTTGGGAAACAATTCACACCCTGGCTCCTGTGAGGTCTATGCATCCACTAGTTAAGGGGGAAAGGAACACAATCCAGAATGATTTACCACCCCAGGCCACAGGTTCATGTACTAAGAGCCTGTACTTGTGGCCAATAAAGGGCGGAAAATAACTCAACTTCGCCCCTGCGTCTTCCTTCACTTCACCCTCACCACTGACTGGCACAGATATTTATAGAACAATAATAGATCTGTGCTCAAATGCATTTATTTCACAACAGTACATAGGGGGTTCATTCTAGAGTCACGTTCCCTATAAAAGCGATCAGACATGATCGTCGATCTCGCGGGCGAGCAGACTTATCACGCTCGCTGACGGAAGGAGGAGTCAGCATCAAGATTGGTTGTTGTTGTTTTTAAAGCAAGCAATGTCTGGTTCGGGAGACAGTATTAAATTGCAAGAACTGACTAGACATGGCGTATGTTTACAGCGATCACTATCTAAGAAACCGGACGATATACTGTTTCCTTGCTATCGACAAGCTTTGCTGCCAGCAATCCATCGCCAGGGAACGCAGCTCACATTTGCTACAGGATGCAGCAAATCACGAGAGAGATAAGGTATGGTGTAACAAAATAAACAAGGAAGTAAATGATCCATCTGAACTGAAATTCCAAAGATATCTGTCAAGGACAAACTGGTATGAAAGAGATGGTGACGATTTATGGAACATTTCTAAAGATTTGCTCGTATTCTTCTAACACCAGAAGGTTTCAGACGAGCCTTGATGCTATATAAAAAAACAAGGGGCACAAGATCATAAGTGCACTGATGGATTCAGAAACGTAGTTTTCCGTTTGGACTGAAATGGAGGGCGAAATCGTGAATATAATTATGAGCTTTTTATGCTGCTGTGATCGCTAGGCGCCCCCTATCAGCTGGAACCCATGGTCATAGAGCAGGGGCGGATCTGGGGGGGGTGCAATGGGTGCAATTGCACCCCCCCCCCCAGCGGGACAAAAAAAAGAAAAAAAAAAAAGAAGAAAAGAAAGAAAGAAAGAAAGAAAAAAAAGAGATATGTTGATAATGTAGTAATGTAAATGTAATTGCACCCCCCCCCCCCCCAAGCAAAAAGACAAAAAAATGAGAGAGAGACTCAGGGAAAGAGATGTTGATAAATATTGGAATGTAAATATAATTGCACCCCCCCCCCCTCCTCGGCTTAAAAAAAAAGAAAGAGAGAAGCTGATAAATATAGTAATGTAAATGTAATTGCACCCCCCCCCCTCCCTCGGCAGAACAAAAAAGAGAAAGAGATGCTGATAAATATAGTAATGTAAATGTAATTCCACCCCCAGCCAAAAAACTAACTAAATAAATTAAAGAAATAAAATACATAAACAATGATAATACATTAAAAAATGGAAAGAGAAATATGTTGATAAATATAGTGATGTAATTGCACCCCCCCCCCCCCCCCCCAGCCAAAATAAAAAGGGGTGGGTGGGTGCAGAGAGAGAGATGCTGATAAATATAGGAATGCACTAGTAAAATTAAATGTAATTGCACCCCCCCCCCTTACACACACACACACACACACACACACACACACACACACACACACTCACACATACAGCAAAAAAAAAAAGAAAAAAAAAGAGAAAGAGAGAGAGAGAGCCTGAGAGATGCTAATACAGGAATGAAAATAGACATTCCAGATGCTGTCAACAGATTTGCAACAAAATACAACACAGTCATGCGCCTTCAGCCACAGAAAATGTTGTCACATGATTAGGCCTATGACTAGGCAAATTCCTCCATGTGTGTGTTTATTCAATGTCTCTAGACTGACCAGGCCTGACTCCCACAACAAACTGGTTACAGATGTCTTCTTACATATTCGGAATAAAGATTATTAAATTCGAGGTATGATCTTGTTGCAAAGACTTTTTCCTCATGTTGTTTTTGTGAATTGTGATTCTTTATTATTAACATCGAACTTATTTAGCACTGTACATTTTCGAGCATGTGCTTCCCAAGAGAGAGCCAGTTGGTCCTATCTCCACCCCCCAACACATCAGTGGCAAAATGTATCGCCTGAAAATAGCACTTTACACGCTCAGATTGCACCAGATTGCACCATTTTGCTTCCCTTTTATATAAAAAATCCGGGGGGGCATGCCCCCGGACCCCCTAGCATGCTCGGCGCTTCGCGCCGTCGGTTCGGCGCTTCGCGCCTTCGCTGATAAGATACAAAACAAAACAAAAAAGAACTTTGCACCCCCCCTTTCAAAACCCAGATCCGCCCCTGATAGAGCATACACATACCTCACGCACTTGTCACTTGTGCAAACCAGTGTTCATGCGACGATCGTTGACGCGCTCGCTGTCAGCACAACTGCTCGAAAACAGCTCCAAGTCTTCAGCTATTAGGTTGTCTACGACGCTGCCTCCAGTGAATCATAGTGTACTGATCGGAATGTTATAGCAAACACTGGAGCCGATCACTTGTTTGCTAGAGGTTCTCGTGTCCCATTGGCATTGGGTCGAGTGAGTTGGAGATTAACGCAATATGGAGCAGCAGGCATTTCCTGCAATGCAGCCTCGGTTATCTTCATGTTTCCGGTAAAGTGATACGGCCAGGCTACATACATCACAGTGCAAAGTTCACACCGATTGTGGTCATCATTATTCTAGTGCAAACCAGAGTTAACGATTATCGCTGGCATGCCAGAAATAGTTTCCAGGAATCTAAAATGAAACCATACCAAAAACGAAAGTGACGTAAGCTGATTCAATGTTTTCTGAGTCCCTACAGCCGCCTCAAATAGAAATGACGGCATTTACTTTCATAAGCTTTATTTCCTCATCTTTCTTGTGATGAAATTTTTATTGGGTAATTTCCGCCCCCTTACCGTGCAGCGTACAGGAAACTGTTTTCGCTGAACTCTTCGGTAGTAGAGGCAATGTGAGAGAAGCACTTTGCCTAAGGATGAAACTAGGATCCGCGCAGCTTGAAGCCAAAAGCGAGAGCAGGCTGGCGTGCAGGGTTTTTCCTCTTCGAAAACTGCAGATCTTTGCGCATAATAACTTTAAGGACAAAACATGGTAGAGCTGGATAGACGGTGTGTGTCGTGTGTGTTTGTGCGTGTCCGAGTGGTTAGCGCGCTTGACCAGCAGTCGCTTGTGGCTATAGTGGGTGCGGAGTTCGAAGCAACGCGGATTTTTGAGTTGCATCCTTCACCAAGGTGTTTTACTCATGCCACACTGTTGTGTTGTTCCCAAAGTTGAGAAGAATTCTCTTGGAGGACATTTTGTTCTTCCAAATCCTGAATTTTTCGAGAAGATGATAATTGCTGTAAAAACGATCGTCTGCTACTTTGTCAGCAAGGGAGATTACTCCAGCGACCGAAAACTCGCAACTGCACATCCACTACTTTCATTTCATGTTGACTGTTCCGAGAGGCTCCCATAAAAGGGCCACACTAGTGGATTCGTCCGTGGAGAGGGATGTGGAAACACGGCTAAGATGGCGGGCTATGCAAGCTGGCAAGCAGTAAATCACCATACACACACGCGCACGTAGGCCTACATATACTAAACGCAAACACGCACATGCATGATATCAGAAGGGGGACACCCAAAAATGAACATAAACGATCTCCGTAATTAGCCCATGCTCGATCATTGTAGTCGTCATCGATTGGCTATTTCAAGTGAATATAAATGTAAACATCATTTAATATCTTCTTTTGTAGGTCCGTTAATGCACACATGTTTAAACTCAACGAGATTTCGTCATAATAACACACACACACACACACACACACACACACACACACACACACACACACACACACACACACATCCCACGCCCCCCAACATCTCTCCCCACTCCACCACCATCACCCGCCTCCCCTCCTCCAAATTCATTCTTATCTAGTTTCACTTTTAGACCTGCCTCCTCCAACTTCCCAAGAACACGATCAAGCCCCTCCAGGTGAGTGTCTACCAAAGTCTTGCTGAACACTAAGATATCGTCCAAGAATAAAAGACATGACGTCGTGTTCATCTCCCATGCACGCCTCCATGAGACGCTGGAACGTCGCTGGTGCATTTGAAAGCCAACAGAGAAAGTCGTCTTGTGTTTGTCTTCTGCGAGTTCCACTTGCCAGTATCCACTTCGCAGGTCCAATTTTGAGAACCACTGAGCACCAATTAAAACATCCAGTGTCTCTTCAATCCTGGGTAGTGCGTATGCATCCTTGATTGTCAAACTGTTCAATCTATGGAGGTCAATACAGAATCTGAGTCGACCATCTCGTTTCCGGATGAGGACAACAGGTGAGGAGTAGGAGCTCTCTGATCTAAGAGTAACACCTAATTTCAGCATTTCCTCTATATATAGGACATTCTCATTAACGTACCCTGCAGGAGTTATCCACGGCGCTCTCTGTCGAAAAACAACGCGTTAGGTAGAACCTGGCAGTTCCGGTTGCTTTCTCGAAGCGTCTGAAATGAATACTAGATCGCTCAAAGTACATGTATGTGGGGGTGGAAAACAGTACTGTGTCATGTAAAGCTCGAATGAGTAGCAGCAGATAACTGTTTAGTTCTGGCTTGAATTGACTATTTCGTTTCCCTGGTCAGGCGAGGACATAAAATTCACGATCATAGACTGATAGAGTCGATGAGTGCATGATCAACTTTCCCGCATTCGGCGTAATGTAACGTGTAAGATTATGACAAGAAAATGGCACTAAAGTACAAAACAAAGTTTCATGACAACTAAATTCACCAATTATATTATTAACTGACCATATTTACACCTACAGCTAGTGCTAAAACCATACGTACAAAGCAAACAAAACATACTGCGGGGAGTTTCCCGGTCACAGTGATCGTTTCGCTTTTCTCTTATTTGTTTATCTGCTCCGACACTTGTGCACTGAGTTTTGATGCGTGACCGGGACACTCCCCACAGTATATTTTGTTTGCTTTGTATGTAAGGTTTTAGCACTAGCTGTACGTGTAAATATGGTCAGTTATTAATATAATTGGTGAATTTAGTTGTCATGAAACTTTGTTTTGTGCGTTAATGCTAGCGCGGAAAGAAACTAGCACAACTGAAACAAACTAGTAGAATTCCACACCCTCCCTATTCCCATTCCACGTAAAATTACTCAAGAATACTGAAAGAACTCTAACGTTTTAATATCCTGTCCCATTCCTCTGTCGCAACGCGACAATTGAAAAAAGTCCCATCGAGAAACAGAATTCCAATGCGGGTAGTCGCCATTTTGTTTTAGCCCGCGAGCTGCGCGAGCTGCAGAAAGAGCAGCTCGCCAAGTCTTGCGTGCCACGCGAGCCACTCTCCGCCTTACAATGGCATGGCTAGCCCCGCTTGCGAGATACTCGCTTGGCTCGCCACTTACAACGCACGTCTGGTGAGCTGGTCTACGACGCTGCCTCCAGCAAATCATATCGCACTAATCGGGTGTTGAAAATAAACACTGGAGCCGATCACTTAAAATGTTTGCTCATGCTTTTCGCGTCTTGTTGTGTCAAGCGAGTTGGCGAGAAACGCAATGTGGAGCAGCCGCGTGTTGTATAAGACGAGCACCCGGGTTGGGGGGGCGCTCTGACCTACTTTCCATTACCTCTCATTGTTTATTGCGGCAAAACGCCCAGAGGCGCTCGCCTTATACAACACGTGGTAGGTATTCCTGCAATGCAGCCACCCCTGCAGTCACGGTAGTCTCCGTTTTTTCATGGTAAAGTGATATGGCTACATACTCCGTCATGCAAGTTTACGCAGAGTTGCACATACCAACTTTGCGTGTGGTCATCATTATCCTAGTGCAACTAGAGATAACAATCATCGCTGGCGTACCAGAATGAGTCATCGTGTCCAAGAATCTAAAATGAAACCACCTCAAACAAAAGTGACGTAAACTGACTCTTTGTTTTCAGAGTCCCTACAGCTTCGAATTGGAAGGACAATACTCACTTACAAAACCTTTATTTATTAACCCATCTGGACGCCCCATCATTTCTGGATATGGAGGACCTACAGATAAGCTGTCCAAACTGGTGTATCATTGGCTGCAGCCATTGGTTTGTGACCTACCGTCATACGTCAAAGACACAACGCATTTTCTGCAGCTGGTGGAACAGTGGAAACATCGCAACGGCCCTCTCCCTCCTGACGCACTCATTGTCACCATTGACGTGGTGGGGTTGTATACCAACATACCCCACGAGGAAGTAGCCACGTCCGTAACTGACATGTCCACGATACAGCACCTGGTCCCCGAAGTACCACCCAAAGACTTGCTTCTGAAGATCATCAACCACGTCCTGCAAAACAACATCTTCCAGTTTGACGGTCAGGTCTACAAGCAAGTCTTCGGAACTGCTATGGGGACCCATATGGCTCCAACAATTGCCAACATTTTCATGGGGTGGCTGGAGAGTAACGTCTTGACCCGATGTCCTTGGGCCATAGATCCAGAGATCTGGAAAAGATACATTGATGACATCATCACTCTCTGGTTCTGCGGCCAAGATGAACTGGTGAAATTCATGGAGTGGCTGAATGATCAACACCCGAGCATAAAGTTCACCTACAGCTATGGGAGAACCAGTGTGCCATACCTGGATGTCAGCCTTTCCATTACTTATGAAAGACTTTTGGTCACTGACCTCCACGTGAAGCCCACAGATGCTGCCATGATCCTACCCTTCCACTCCTGCCACCCTCGTCAGTGTCCTCGAAGCATCCCCTACAGCCAGTGCTTACGTCTGCGTCGCATCTGCTCCGAAGACTGTACGTTCAGACACAGATGTGATGAACTGAAAAAGAAGCTGAAAAAGAGAGGCTATCCCGAAGGACTGACTGAGGCAGCTGTGAAGAAAGTGGCAGCCAGGACTCGAGCATCTACTCTTCAGTATGCTCGGAGAGAAGCCGAGGGTTCAGACAGAGTGCCGTTTGTGATTCGTCACAACCCTAGCAACCCGCCTCTGAGCCAGTGGCTGAAGCAGTTTCTGCCGGTGCTCCACACCAGCACGCGGATGAGACGGGCAGCTCCAAACCCGCCTATTGTAGGAGAACGCAATTGCTTTAACCTACGAAAACTGCTCATGCCCTCGACCCTCCCCTTCCCCCGTACTTTGGCTCAGGAGACCAACATCGGGTGTCACCCATGCCCCAAGTGTGTACTATGTAACTGTAAGAGTCATCTGCAGGACACTACCACCTTCCGCAGCGTCATCACTGGCCAGTCTTTCCACATCAGAAACAGCTTGTCGTGCACGTCAACCAACGTCATATTTACCTCATTGACTGTGAACAGTGTCACAACAGGCAGTATGTGGGCGAGACTGGCCAGACCATCCGTAGAAGGTTTTACGGACACACGCACGCCATCCGCAAGGACATAGACACCCTAGTGGCCATTCAGCGTGGCTGAGACTAGTGAATATAGTCTCAGCAACAGGTTGGTCACGTGATAGCCTAAATTCTTCCATAACATGCATACCACCGTTCTGGACAGCCACGCTGAATGCCATATCACATCGTGAGTGTATTCCTCCGCTTGTTGTGATACACTCCATACTGGCAGCCATTTTTCCGTCAGTTCATTTTCTAAACATCGATTTCCCATGAATGTAAAACTTGTATGCGGTAAAATTCGAATCACAAGAGTGTAATATTGTGAACTCTACTAATTATAAGGACTTTGAATACAACAGCAATATTTATACTTCATTGAGCGAGTAAGGCAACCAATCCCGTCTGCATAATCTTCGATACACACAGAAACCCACTGAGTGCTTTTGCTGATGAGGAATCATTAATTTAATGTATGCTTAGAAGGATAAAACTTAGAAAAACTGCTTCTGAGCTATCCGATAATATCGAACTTCGGAATCGGACGGATTCCTACAGAAGAAACTTCCATTCGATTAACGTTCAACACAGGTTAAATCACTTACTGACTCCATCAGTCGACACCGAATGATCGAAGTGTGGAGCTCGTCAAACAGTGTGAAGGCAGTTAGACCACAGGTTCCGGCCAGAAAGCATTTACTTGCGAGAGTATAACCATAGATTCACGAAACCATCCCGGACCCATAGGAATCCTTTTTGCTGCGTAGGTCCAAAGATCGCGTGTATTACCAAAGACTATTCATAACTGTATAATCTTTGGTATTACTATACACAATCGCACGTGCTCAGGGCAGTTTGCAACCTTATAGACACGTTCGCGCTAAAAGTAGTTCTCAAATGATTTCCTGAAAATATCATAGATTAGTTTTATTAGAACACCAAATTTGTGTTTATCTATCGGGATAAATAATTGGAGTGAAATAGAATCGCCTCTTTTTACTCTCAATGGTCTTCTGATCATGTTGAATTTTGATTGGTAGAATCAATGGAATGTGGAGCCGAAGTCACGTGACCAACCTGTGTCAGAGACACTATGATCTCTGCGTTCAGAATGCCTAGTGGCTAAGCACTTCAGGTCCCTGGGCACTGCCACTCCCACATGCGAGTGACTGTCATTGAAAAGATCCGTGTGGACGATGCGAACATCCGGAAGTAGAGGGAGAAGTTCTGGCGCTTCAAGCTGCGCACCAACTACCCTGAAGGACTGAATGTATTTGACTGAGAGAGAGAGATAGAGAGAACTATGAACACTGAACACTTAGAGAGAGAGAGAGTCAGAGAGAGAGAGAGAGAGAGAGAGAGAGAGATAACACTGAACACTGAATTCTGAGAGAATTCGAACTCTGCGATCTCGAACTCAGGTCACATATTAATAATCATCATTATCATAAGTATCCTCACCACCATCCATTGTCATTAAAGCAAACATCATTAATCACATTTGGCATTAACCATGGCAAGTCACATATTTGTCATTTTAAGTAGCCTCACCACAATCACACCAAGGCAACACCAACTGTCTCTTTACACACCTGATAGTGTATGTCTTAAGCCCAATGGACTGAAAGTAAAAACAAAAGTTGTTATAGATCAAGATTTCTGGTTAAGTGCATGTGCATGCTAAACACTCTAAAAGCATGTACCATTGTAAACAATTATCTCCAAATAGTAAGTTTCTGCACTTACAGGAGTGTAGAGAGACAGTACAAAAATTCATGTTTCTTGTTACCCAAGTGTGTGTTGTTCCCTTTTTCAATCAATCAATAGATCCCTTTTCCACTACTTCATTGGGTTTGAGAATGTCAGTACTGCCTGGCTGTTCACAAAGAAATGTTTTGTTCTTTCAAACACAAGATCAATAGTCTAGTCGACACGGCTAAGACAGTGTACTTCAATGCAGAGATATGTACTTCTTACACTTGCGGTCAATACTTTTCCATCACGAACATGCTCATGAAGAAGACCCGTTGTACTACTCTCCCTTCGTCACCAAAGTCGCTGTTACCTCAGATGTTTTGCGACTTTTTGTGTCCAAGGTGTCCAATATTCAAAGCAACGTTGACATGTCTGCTGATGCAGGTGCGCTTGTTAGTGATGACCCGGTATCCTTCAGGGGTACTCTCCTCCTTAAGTTCAGCCCGGTTGAGGCTAGTGCGGTCCTCAAGACCATCCGCAGTATGAACCCTACCTCCTGTGACCTTGACCCTGTTCCCACATCCCTCTTAGTTGAGTGCATTGATGAGATCCTACCTGTCCTGACACAGATGATCAATGATTGCTTCCAGTCTGGCACCTTCCCTAGTGCTTTCAAGCAGGCTATAGTAAAGCCGCTCTTGAAGTAGCAGGACCTGGATCCAAACAAACTTAGTAATATATAGGCCAGTCTCCAATCTTTCTTTTCTGTCAAAATTGTTAGAGAAGTTAGTGTGGTGGTCGGTGGTAAGATTGGAGTCAAGTAAGACGCAGGTGCGAAGTCGAGTTACTTTCCACTCTTTATTGGCCGTTGGTACAAGCTCTTAGTAAATGAACTTCTGGACCCGGGTGGTGAAATGGTCTCTCTGGCTGTGTGCCGTCTCCCCCTTATCAAGCGGATGCACGGACCTCACAGGAGCCAGGGTGTGGATTGTTCCACAGATCCTAACCATGGCTCCCGGGTCGTGCTTCTATTTGGCAGAAAGGAGAGATTATTTAACTTAACTCGCTTTGAAATTACTTCTTACAAGTGTTGCCTCATTCAGCATAACACAGTCTATTGAATGAATCATATGCCGTTGCAAGTGGTTGTCTTACTTGAGAGGAAACATCAGAATTATAGTCAAAATGTTACCATTCAGATGCCAGAGTGGGAGAACTGCTCACTAGCCAGGGGTCACGCTAATGTAAGGAGTGACTAACAGGGCAGCTGCACCGACAATCAGACCACAGCAGAGGAGGGGTCGCAGAGCGTTCAGCTAGTCAGCTTGCCTTACAGAAAGGATGGGGAAGGGGGGTTGGAGAGAGGTCTGACACACAGGATAGGGGGGTGGGAGAGACAGAAGCGGGGATAACTGAATAGAGGATGAGCACAGCAGATGTACAATACACTTTGTGATAGGTGCACCTCATCACATTAGCTTTGCAGAAGCTGATGGAACACGTGTCCCAGTATGACCTTTTGGCCCGTTTTCAATCCGCGTACCGTGCTCGTCATTCCACCGAAACAGCTCTGCTCCGTGTTCTAAACGATCTTCTCGTTGCTTCTGATGATTCCAAAGTTTCTCTTCTTACTCTGTTAGACTTGAGTGCCGCGTTCGACACAATAGACAATGGAATTCTTCTCACCCGTCTTAGAAACATTTTTGGCATTGAGAACTTAGCACTCTCTTTCCTGCATTCATATCTCTGAACGTAGACAGTTTCGATCTCGGGTTTTGTTTATGATCCTACACCTTTCAGTACAGAGTCTCTCAGGGCTCTGTTCTGGGTCCTCTGCTGTTTCTACTGTACACACAACCACTCTCCAGTGTAATTGATAGTCATTTAGTCTCTCACAGTGAATTTGCTGATGATACTCAACTCTACAACTCCTCCCATCCCAGTCAAATTCACTCTCTTTGTCGCGTGCATGTCACCCTAGGCTAAGGCCTAGAGTGTGCATGGCTGGGTTTTCAATAAAACTATGGCCACAGTCCCAAACATAAACAGACACATGAACACGGATGTGAAAGAATAAATATTATAAAAAAAATTTAAGCTTTTGTATGGGGGTGACGATGTATGGACTCGATGTGTGGTTAGAATGGTAAGGCTAGGATGAACATGATGAACGTGAAACAACAATGTCAAATGTCCACTCTTCAACTGTGCAGCAGCACCAAACGATATTAGAAAAAGAGTCTTTGCTGAACACACGTAGACCAGGACCCCTTCCGCAGCTGGTGAGCAGGGTACCAGGTTGAAGTTGAGCGGAGTGGGTTAGGCATGGGGTAGGACGTCACGCCCGGCAGCAGCCTGAAGCGTGGGGTAGCATCTTCATGCAGAGGAGGCTTTCCAGTTGCAAGATTGAATGGACGCCTTGCGCCAGACCGGTTCCGTCCTTGACAGGAGACAATGGAGGCCTAGAAGGCCAAGGTCAGTAATAATCAAACAGTGACACTAGAGTGACTTCCTCCTCATAGAAATCATCTTTGGATGAGGGGGAAGCACAATGGTACTAACCTTAGTCCTTCTTTACAACGAATGAGCAAAAATTGAAATGAAACTATATGACAAGTCACCGCTCTTTTTTTTTCAACAAATGTTTAGCCAACAAATACCAAATCAATAGCGTTCATGACGCAGCATAATTTACAACCTAAACAACACATCATTCTAACTAATTCATCACTACATATAACTCTAAATGAAGCTAGCATAAACGATAGAAAATGATGAATTATTTACAAGAATGAGTACACACAGAAGAGACAAAACACCGCACTGGTAACGAATTGCAGGTTCCCTCCCCTTAGTCGCCAGACAGCCAAATTCCCCCTTTAAGGAAAACTTTCACAAAATCCTTTATCAACCTTTAGACAACGAATTATGGCTTACCTCACACAGGCCTATGAAATCTCACGAATACACACTCGTATTCGAATCCAGACTTTTGCGCAAAAGTCGCCGCGGTTATAATCTATATATTAATACGCAAAAAGGTAAAACTTTATGCAAGAACTCCTCCGAGCCCGTTTCGCCGATCTCTTTGCTTTTTGGCATCGGCCCAGAGGACGTTTGGGAAGGGGTAGTAGCCTAGGGTATTTTTCGTGACCAAATTTGACTTTGAAGTGACTTTTTTAGGTCCTCGCAAGTTTCAGTCGGCCTTCGTCCTATGATCGCATTTTTGGTGGACCAACTCGCATCATCATAAATACGTTAGCGACTCGCTATGATATCATGTGAGTCAGTAGACAAGGGGATAGAGCGCGGGACTGTGAATGCTCAAATGTCCTAAAGTCGTTGGGTTCGAGCCCCGGAAAGGTTTTTTAAAATATTATTTTTATCCACTTTTCAACATGTAACAGTACTTACTCTTCTTTTATTATCAATGTGTTTGGTATTTCCAAGTCAGTCTGAATTTGAATGTAAACATGCTATAAAATCTGTTTACAGTATATTCACACATCAGCAGTGCGTAGCACGGGTACCCGCTAGTTATTATTATTATTGGATGGGTTGGTGGGTGAATGGATTGGTGGGTGAATGGATTGGTGGGTGGGTGGGTGGCTGGCTGGCTGCTGGCTGGCTGGCTGGCTGGCTGGATGGATGGATGGACGGACGGACGGATGGATGATTGCATGCATGGATGGGGTATGACATCACAGCCCATCAGCCATTGAAGGCTATACAAGGGTGTTGATTCCGCGATCACCAGTGCTGGTTGGAGTGCCGGCAAGCCAGAACTCCATGTCCAAGGTCATTCGCTTTGTACAAATGGAGGTCTGGCCATGGTTCTGTTCTTACCTGGAACTGACAGCAAGAAGTCAGTGTTAAAAGCAGACGTCAAGAAGGGTATATGATCAGTTGTTGAACAAACCGGTGCGACGCAGCACGTTTTCTTGCGTTGTGGTACGGGCAAGGCTGGGAGGAGTTTGCTCCCCTGCCTAGGCCGTTGCCGTTGGCCCCGTCAGTGTGGACATTAGCTGAGGAGAGTTCCCTAGAATAAAACGTTTCGTACTGACAGGTATGAAAATGGTCAGAGATGAGCACCGACAGCGAGTGCTTTCGTGGACAGGTTTAAGTTGAAGAAACGCTGTGGACTTCACGAGCGCTTGTCGTGAACGCTCGTCTCTGAACTTTCTGATAGCTATCGATACGTATCGCCATTATTTGGGGAACGCGCCTTTGATCATGTCCTGACATTTCTCTCTGAAAATTGGCGGACAGGAATTGAAGGATTCGTTGCACTATCAATGTTCTTGATGGAATGTCAGTGTTTATTTTAGTTCTTATTTTCACTCTTGTTCTTGTTTTTGTTCTGGTTCTTTCATTTTCTTTTCTTGTCTTCTCTTCTTTTCTGTTCTTTTCTCTTCTCCTCTCTCCTCTCCTCTTCTCTTTTCTTCACTTCTCATTTCGTCTCTTTTGTTGTCGTCTCGTCTCGCCTCTTCTCGTCTCTTCTATTCTATTCTCGTCTCTTCTCCTATCTTCTTTTCTCTTTATTCCTCTCCTTCTCTTATATTCTCTTCTCTCTCTTCCTCGTATCTTCTCGCCTCTCCTCTCTTTTGTTTCTCATCTTCTCTTTTCTTCTCTATTTAGGAGTGAATGCAAATCGAATATTATATGCAAAGAAGCGGGCTGCAGCTGTGCAAGCAGCTTGTACCATCATGTTTTTTAGATTCACTGAGAAATGCCTACAGGGGTCATTTACCCAGCTTAGTACCTGGCAAACAACCTGTATTGTTAAGACATACAGCTCAAGTCGACGCTTTTACAAGCAGATAACGAATTACTTATCTCGCCTGAAAGCCAGTCAGCAGATGTCTCTTTCACGTTGCAATTAAAGCTGCCTAGACATATTGCCCGTTTCTAATAAATAGAATAGAAATGAAAGTAGGGACTCGACAAAATGATTTCTTTCAACCGTACTTAAAACAAAAAATATCAGTAGAGTCTTTATTATCCACAGGTTGATGCATGTCGACGTGTTCTGTTTCTTTCCCCTCCACCACCACCACCATCACCACCTCCACCACCACCACCACCACCACCACTACCACCACCACCATCATCATCACCATCCCCCTTTTTCTTTTGTCTGTGTTTCATTCACAAGTTGAATCATGGCTGTAAGCTTCATAAGTTGTTCCTGGGGCTGTAAGTTTACCAGACTTACGTTTGCCGTAGTCTTGATTTATTTAATAGAGAGTCCTACAGATTCGTCTCTCTCGACTGGTTTATTTCAGACGAAGGTTTCAGTCAACAGCTTACTCTTCTTTAACAACAGGAAGGGGAGAATGGTAGATGTACAGCAAAAAAAGAGGGTGGCAGTCTAGAAAGATAGAAACGGCTGAACTGCGTTGCACTGTGCATTGGCTATGCAGACTGTAGGCTACATATTCTAAGCGCGCACTTCTTTAAATAATCATGGCTCGAACAGCACAATCAGTGCTAGATTAAGAGGGTGGTCGAGGCATTGATCGACCAATGTCTGTTAACTTGAATAATGACATTTCACTCACTTCCGTTTACAGTAATTTATGTGACCGTGACGTCACAAAATGAATTAAGCATCACGTGGTATACAACTGTTCATGACGTAGATGCCTGCTACCTTTCTAAATAAATGAAAATTAAGACTGATACTCATTAGCCTTATAAAACTAATTATTGTCTTCTCACGCAGACCTGCCCTGGAGTCCTATTAGACGACGAAACCTCTGGACGACCACGCCAACAACCATGCACTTATGACTCCTGTATGACCTATTCATGTTTCATGTCCTCATTAAGAAAAGTTCCACAGAAGCAGAGCCCCTCGCGCATTAGCGCGGAGTAATCCCATGGGCAAGGTGTGGAGAATCTTCTAGGCAAACGATAACTTACAAGACACGTATTAAAGAAAGGCTCGGAATAGTTCTGCCTGTGTATCTGCCTGTATGTTTCTGTTTCTCTGTCTGTCCGTCCGTCCGTCTGTCTGTCCGTGTGTGTATGTGCGTGTGTGTGTGTGTGTGTGTGTGTGTGTGTGTGAGTGTGTGAGTGTGTGTGTGTGTGTGTATGTGTTTATGTGTGTGTGTGTGAGTGTGTCTGTGTGTGTGTGTGTTTGTCAGTTCGTCCGTCCGACCGTCCGTCCGTCCGCCCGTCCGTCCGTCCGTCCGTCCGTCTGTCTGTCTGTCTGTCTGTCTGTCTGTCTGTCTGTCTGTCTGTCTGTCTGTCTGTCTGTCTAAGTCAAGAGAGACAGACACACGTGCACGCACACACACACACACACACACACACACACATACACACACAGAGAGATACAGAGGTACAGAGAGAGAGAGAGAGAGAGAAAGAGAGACAGAAAGAGAGACAGAGAAAGAGAAAGAGAGACAGAAAGAGAGACAGAGAGGGGGGGAGACAGAGAGGGAGAGAGAGAGAGAGAGAGAGAGAGAGAGAGAGAGAGAGAGAGAGAGAGAGAGAGAGAGAGAGAGAGAGAGAGAATAGCATTCACTTCGTTCTTTCACTGTCACTCTTCCATTGTTAAAATTTACGTTTAAGTGGTAGTTCATCTATCTCTACTAACCCCTATTATCGAGGCACATGGTCGAACCAAACATCTGGGGCGCGTTGCTCTGTGGAGAGGAAAACTTAGATCCTGCGAGGAATAGGCCGGTGTCAACATCATATGGCAACACGTGAAAGCAGATGTACAGGCAATGTAAAGGCTGCTTGGGGCTGGCTGTGCGGGTGCTATTTGATCACCCTCCGAATTCTTGACACATGTTGACATTGGCTTACGCCTCGCAGGCCTTATCTTCTACGCAACACAACCGTGTCTGTGAAAAGTCTGACCCCGATCCTGAGATAGAGGTGAAGGTCGTTCCCCGCTTCGCTGGTACAGCGTGAACATGTGGAGTTTCGATTAACGCTGCAAACAGAGGCTAGACTGTTGTGCCTGGAGAAAGCTGACCAACTTCGAGGCCCGCTCTCACGTGGACAGCTATGCGACAGTTTACCTAATCCGCGGCGCGGAGACGTGTCGAGTGCATCGGTAGTTGTCGATCGCGGCCTCGTGCTCGCGTGCTCACTGCAGCAGGTGCAGGAGAACCAGCGCTGTACTGGCCGGTAAGTAGCTGCAGCAGCGTTTCTCGTTCGACCTCCGCTGTGTACGACGACCTCAGCACTTGGCCAGTCCCGTCAGCTCTGCTTGTCCTTTTTTCCAGTTGATTGTTGAGGTCTGTCACACGCGCTCACCGGTCTGCATCGGTTCGGCCAGATTTGCATCTGAGTGTGTTCGATCTAGATTTTTTTTATGCACACCGAGTCAAGGCAGTTGCCCCACACAATTTTGAGTTACGCTCCAATAACTTTCAGTATTCTACTCTTAAAAGTTTGCCTTTTTTCACGTTTGCTGCTCCTGGAAGTTTTAAGAGTAGAAGTGCAACAATATGAGGCGAGGAAAATATTGTGGTAAGAGACCGTGTGACCTTAGATGAAAAATGTTCATCTTGTCATGATTGTGACAGTTAAAGGGCTCACATCAGTGTGTTATATGAGATTGGAGCTTGGGTTACAACTCTGCACATCCCATATTTCGCCCTCAATCTCAACCTGCAACCTAAATTAACAAGCCTAGCTGTTCGTACCCTGCACCACACTGTGGTGTTGTTGTATAATATCTACACGTGTTTGCATTCATTTCGTGCTTCTAAATTGTGGTCCTTTAACATTGTTCTGCTCTCGAATTCAGTTTTAGCACTTTGACCCAGCTGTTCAGCACCTTTTCACCAGTAGTCAACATCGGGCTTGATAATTTTTTACACACACACACACCCTTTCCCCGTTTAATTTTTTTTTCTCATATAGCCACTTGTACAATGCCACTACTTGCCTTCCTCCTTGATTCTAGTCACTACCTCCCAAACCCATGTCTACGAGTGAAATGGTGAAAATACCTTTAAGTTTGATTTGGGATTTCTGTCTACACATAAAAATAAAAATTTGCTCTCACTCAACCCCAACCCAATCGTCGAATGAGGAAATTCGATCC
>JAWQFJ010003192.1:112431-120422 GCA_034096865.1 Theodoxus fluviatilis | reverse complement strand
GGGAGGGCTGTCTGTCGCCCCTCCCTCTAGACCCCAGTCACACTTCATCGTGCCTAGGCGCCAGTCCCTCCCACCCCTTTGCAACTCGTACCCTGCACAGTCCCCCTTAGTCGCAACAGCGTCGAAGTTCTGAGGTGTCTATGGTGTGGTTTCAAGCTGTGTTTCGTTGCCGTCGAAATATTGTCAGTGTTGTAGCGGACCTGAACAGTGAAGGTATGATGAATTATTAAAACCCCGCCTTGCAAAATTCTTTATTGCGGCGTTTGACAGTTTTGCTCTGTGACAATCTCTCGACTGCAGTTGTCTTGCTTTTCTTGCTTATCGCTCTCATCCTAAAACGCTTTTTAAATTTATTCAGTCCTTTTTAATGCTTGCATTAACCTGAAACGAGCTTTTACAAGCGAAACACACGTTTTGATTTTTACATTCCTCCAACAGGTGTCTGAACCGAGAGCCCTGCGAGACAAACAGTCATGGCCGACAGAGGAGACCCGGAGTGCTCCAGGAACCTTTTGGAGGGCAAACAGAACAATCTTGCTCGCGCCAACAACGGCCTTGCGAAGGACAATTCCAAGCTGATGGAGGTCCAGGAAGAGGCGGACCGCCTCAAGACTCGCCTCGACGCCTTGCAGCGATGGCTGTACTGGCTGGCCATCGCCGTCGTCATCGGCACTGTTATCCTCATCATCGTGGTGGCCGTTCTCTACGGCAAACTAAACCACGACCTTACCCACCACAGCCACAAGCCCAAAGTGGGGGCACAGCTTGCCAAGATTCTGGAGCGAGAGAAGCTCTGTCTTCCCTGCGACAGGATCAGGTTAGGTCCCAGCCCAGAGGAAGACGACATGCTCAAAGCCTTTACTCGCATGGACAATGAGGAGGGAAAGCAGTGCTGTGTGGAAACCCCGACTCAGCTCTTGGATTTACTTGGCTTGGTGAGTACAAGTGCCGTGTTTCTCTCTGCTGTCTAGGGAGTGATGGTGTGCACTGATGTAGAAGTGGTGTGTGTGTGTGTGTGTAAATGTGTATGTAAGTGTGTGTAAATGTGTGTGTAAGTGTGTGTGTGTGTAAATGTGTAAATGTGTGTGTAAATATGTGTGTGTTTGTAAATGTGTGTGTAAATATGTGTGTGTGTAACTGTGTGTGTAAATGTGTGTGCGTAAATGTGTGTGTGTAAATGTGGGTGCGAATGTGTGTATCTCTCTCTCGCTCTCTCTCTCTCTCTCTCTCTCTCTCTCTCTCTCTCGCTCTCTCTCTTATTGATTATGTGTTCGCATTTATGTCTCTGTTTCGTGTTTATGTGTGCATGCATATATGTTTATATATGTTAATTAAAAAAAGTATATATATATATATATATATATATATAGAGAGAGAGAGAGAGAGAGAGAGAGAGAGGAGAGAGAGAGAGAGAGAGAGAGAGAGAGAGAGAGAGAGAGAGAGAGAGAGAGAGAGAGGTGCGTGGAAACTGGTTCAAAGTAATTGTGTGTGTGTGTGTGTGTGTGTGTGTGAGAGAGAGAGAGAGAGAGAGAGAGAGAGAGAGAGAGAGAGAGAGAGAGAGAGAGAGAGAGGACGGTGTATTCAAAGTATTTCATAGCGCATTAACCTTACGTACGAAGTTCATCTGGATGCAGTATGAACTGTTCCCACAGTCAATAGTTGATTGAAAGCAAGGACAAGAAATTAGACATGTCTTAACTGTGTCACTTCCCAAATTACCCGTATATTCTGTCCTTATATGCAACAGTGTCAGCACCTTCTCGTGTTCAGGTTTTCCTCCCCGCCGTCTCTTTCACAAGTGATGTATTCACAGGCGTCATCCCGACGCGTTTGTAGGCAAATACCATTCTGAACACAGAGATGTAATACTATCTCTGACACAGGTTGGTCACGTGACTTCGAATCCACATTCCAATGATTCTACCAATCAAAATTCAACATGATCAGAAGACCATTGAGAGTAAAAAGAGGCGATTCTATTTCACTCCAATTATTTATCCCGATAGATAAACACAAACTTGGTGTTCTAATAAAACTAATCTATGAGATTTTCAGGAAATCATTTGAGAACTACTTTTAGCGCGAACGTGTCTATAAGGTTGTAAACTGCCTTGCGCACGTGCGATTGTGTATATACAGTAGTCGCCGCTTATTAAAAACACATTGGGACCGAACAAAAGTGTTTTTAATAAGCGGCGTTTTTATTAACCGGCACTTCCCGCTTCACCAAGCCGTTGCGTTTCTTCCACCTGTTAAACCACCCATTTGTAGCTTTGAATTCGGAGCGACCAAGCTGGGAAGCAATCTGTTCCGCCTTCTGACACAGGATTGGGCCGTTTACAGGTGTGTTGCGCGCTTGGATAGAGTCGAACCACCGCTTTAAGCCATCTTCTGTCTCTTTATCCTTCCCGCAGCGCCGACGCTTCCTTTGGCCTTGACTGGAGCCCTCTGCGATATCAGCCCTAAGTTCATCTTCTTTTTTCAGTGTCTGGCACAGAAATGATGCCGACACACCCAAAATGTCAGCACCCTCCCTCAAACTTTTAGAATTTAGCTCTCGGTAGCGATCAAGCAAGTCCACTTTGTCTTTGGGTGTCATTTCTGTTCTTTTTCTTTTCTTTGGAGCTGAAGTTAAAGCCATTTTCTGATTCACTGCTTATCCAGCGAGACTAGACAGTGTTGAATTGACATCTGACGGTTTGCTGACAAGGTACGTGTAATCACTGTTCACACAAACGCTGAAGCGTCTTTAGTTGTCATCTAACGGTTTGCTGACAAGAATTCACAACCAGAGATCGACTCTGACCCTCCGAACTCGCTCAATGAAGTATAAATATTGCTGTTGTATTCAAAGTCCTTATAATTAGTAGAGTTCACAATATTACACTCTTGTGATTCGAATTTTACCGCACACAAGTTTTACATTCATGGGAAATCGATGTTTAGAAAATGAACTGACCGAAAAATGGCTGCCAGTATGGAGTGTATCACAACAAGCGGAGGAATACACTCAGGATGTGATATGGCATTCAGCGTGGCTGTTCAGAACGGTGGTATGCATTTTATGGAAGAATTTAGGCTATCACGTGACCAACCTGTTGCTGAGACTATATTCACTAGTCTCAGCGACGCTGAATGGGCAAATACCAAACATTGATCGATGGCAACTGGTCCGCTCCCCTCCACCCCTCTCCACCCCGTTGTTGAAACAATATGCAGGGCTGGAGTGTTGGAACAGATCAATTCATGTCCCACCCCGTCCATCTAGACCGCGATGTGAGAGGGTAGGAAAACATTCTTAAACTAACAGGCCGTATCGACTCGGGTCTTTCCGCCTCCTCGGGTGAAAAGTCAACTCGTCTTCAGGCGACAGGCCGAGAGGAGTTTTCGCGCCTTGGTCCTCGCTGGAACGGACCTTCACGGCGAACGTTAGAACCCTCCTCGGGACAGGTCTCTGCTCCCATCTCTCTTCCCTGTCCATCCCCCTCCCTTCCTCCCTTTCCGCAGTCAATGGCGACATCTCGTCGCACGCCAGAAGCCCACTCTCCCAAACCGACAAGGCATTGATACCAGCCACGGCTCGCCCTCTCCAAAACGGCAGTTTACCCAGGGTGAGCTGGCTTGGATCCTTGTCCATGCTTTCATTCCGGGACACGGCGTCCAGCCAGGGTCTTCTCGTGGGCTCCCCTCTCGTTCGCCCCCCCCCCCCCCCCCCCCCCCCCTTCATCCACCTCTCGGTCGCGCCCTGCTCACTTCAGGCTGACGGGAGGCCCTCGATCAATCAGCGCATAGCCACCCTCTGTCAGGATTCCTCGCCGGCCATTTCCTTAATCAGGGCGCCCCGGCGGAGTCGTTCCTCACGCAGCGTATGCTGGAGAAGATGGGAGCAGGGTTAGTGCAGTCCGGGGTGGCGTGTTCAATGGGCAACAGGGACTGGGGGGTAGGGGTGGGGTGTTGGAGAAAGGAGTGAGGAGGGGCTGGAGTAGTGGGGAGATGATGAGAGGGGAGAGGGAGAGGGGAGAGGGAGAGGGAGATGACGGGTTCGAGGCTTGGGTAAAATTTTCCCATAGTGTTCTCATGGAGAGACGTTAAGAGGAAATGGTTTTTTAAATATTGAGTACTCATGTTATTCTGGTGTTGGGGTGTGTTGTTGTGATAGTTTTATGCAAGAGAGGTGAGAGCGATGAAAGAACCCGGTGAGCCGGCGTCTGTTCGGAAAAGTGCTTTTGCCAAGGCTAGAGTGAAAGCAGTGAAGGCGTTTGGAACAATAGAGGTAGCGGCGAGTTTTGGTCAATGGTTGTGGCGTGTGTAATATTAAAAACTTGAGTTCGTTAACGATTTCAGTGTTGTACTTGTTTTGCTGGTAGGCAAAAATGCTATATTGAACATTCACAGTATCAGTCAGCTTGCATTTTAAGCGCACATTGATCAACTGGTCTGATTTAGAGATGGGATAAAGTTCTGCTTCGTTTGGAGGCCTCCATGCAAGATAGTGCATTCGGTTATTTGTGTTTTGAGATCATTATCACATTTGCTAGCACCCGATGTTCCCATGCAGTGATTGCGCGGTCAATATTGATTATAAGATGTAAATCTGTGCGGTAGAAAAGTTAATATTTTCCTCTGGAAACGCTATTTTTAGTGTAGATTGCTTGCTTTCGTGACGTATCATATGTCACCACTGTGGATGGGTAGTTACTTTCATTACGTATGCCACCCTAAATTAAATGAGAGATATTCAAAACTCCATGCTGTCGTACGAGTTTTTGTGTAGAGAAGATTTTTTTAAAATCCCAGATGCACGTACTACATAAACAAAGAATATAACAATCTAGTTTTTTCAAATACATCACACAAGTACTTTTTAAAAATAAGGTGACTGAATTTTCTGTTCTCTGTTCTCACACTTCACCGTAAACTTGAATCACAAATTTCCTCCAACGGCTTTTGAGTGCTTGTCATGGAATAATGAAAGAGGGTCGTCTGGATGATCATTGGGGACAACATCTTTTCATAAAACAACCCTCCAAAACGAGGGCTCTTGGCAGTAGCCCCAGGTATCTATCGCAGGTGCGCGAACGTCATGGTTCAGTAATGTCAAGGAAATAAATGTGTATACCATGATATGGCAAAGTGTTTGTCCTATCTGAGTAAAGATTTGATGAAAAAGTATTTGTCTGAAACGACCCCGTCTATTGGTGTCTTTTGGCCGCCTGAAGACCGTGGATGAGCAGAGCACGCTCTGCCTCCCTAGGTACATAGACTCCCTGCCCGGAGCTGCAGCTTTTGTTGGGGATCTTCATCTTGTCTTGCTTTGCTGTGCCCTAGGGGTTAGAGGTCTGTTCTTGAGAGGATGGTCCCTCTTCTTGGTCCAGTCTTGCCTGCAGCTGCTGTTTCATGAAGATTGTGGGCGTGAGTGACAAGGTGAAATGGCGATGCTGCGTCCTGGCGTCTTCTGTCGTCTCAGTTTCACCTTAGCAGAGGTTTTAAAAAACCAACACAAAGACATAATTTTATGGACTCTTGCGTTTTTAAATAATAGATAGGCAAAAATGAAAATTGTATATATATATATATATATATATATATATATATATATATATATATATATATATATATATATATATATATATATATATATATATATATATAAAGAAAAACATCGACTAGATATCAAAGGAAGGGGAATATTGTTGAAGGCATTGTTAGAAGACGATGCTGCATAAAAAACAATCATATATAAATAAAGATGATGGTTACAGTGGATTGTTGGCTAGATACTTTACATCTCTTGATGCAGATTTACGAAGCGTATGCTTTAACGCTTACTGTACATCTGGTTCATGTTTACACACTTTTACATGGTTAACTGACCAGCTTATTCCTTGATTCGCATACGTCATCAGAAGGAAAACACCTTGTTGTGGCCTGAAGCCAATTTGACTGCAGAAACCAAGTGTGAAATGCTCTCTTTCGCTGTGAGCGTGCCAGTAATCTCACCCATGTTCATGCGTTCATGCATGCATGTATGTATGTATGCACGCACTCACCATGTGTGTGTGCGTAGGCATGCAGCTGCCTTTGAATGTGCCCTTTACCCACCATGTTCACCTTCCTGCTGTTGCTGTCGATGATGTTGACAGGACTTGGGTGGAACGTGCGACTGCTTTTCCAGTCCTGTTTCCTCTCAGTGTTAGAGCGTGAATGGACGCAGGCTGCCTGGCGTATGGACTTTTCTCAGAGGGATATTTATATTCCCTGGCATTTTGTCTGTTTTTCTCATGCTGCAGAGCATGTGTGTGTGTGTGTGTGCGCGCGCGCGCGCGCGCGCGCGTGTGTGTGTGTGTGTGTGTGTGTGTGAGTGAGTGTGTGTGTGTGTGTGTGTGTGTGTATGAACATGTCATGTGCGACTGCGTATTCGCTAATTTGAATGTACATGTCTGAGTAACCCTTGAGAGCATATGAGCACAGCCGACGTACGAGTCCATTTCTGCCAGCAAAATGCACGACCTAAAGCAGGTAATATACTATGGTAAGGTCGCTTTAGTTTTTAGGGTTTCGTTTGTACTCACCTTGCGGTCGTATTTCGTCACGTGATACGTTCTGCCAGTGACGTAGAGGTTAACGAAAGACCAGTAAAACCAATGTTGCTTAGTTGTGCCGCGTTATCTTCAACAGGAAATACCTCCGTTTTGCCTGAAAACAACAGCTGGAAGTTTTCAAAGGCAGCCGTACTCTTTGTGTTTGTGCATGAGAAGCCTGTGCGAAAAGGTGTGCATTTCTTTGCAGTTATTCATAATGTTACCGTAGGAACCGGAAAGAAATTTGTTTTGGCAGAGTGCGTTTCCACGGGCACCGCACACAGGAGCTCCATCCAGCATATATGTGTACCTCCCTCTTTTGCTGGAATCTCTGGCGTCAAGCGCTTGTTGTGGATTTCACTATGCATTATGAAGTCAATTCACCAACATGAAATATATCAATGTAAATAGTGAACATTTTGAAGTGAACCTAACAAAATCATGTTAAGAAGGATTCTGTTTCTCCTGTTGGTTACTTATGATTTGAATGTTCATTTGTCGAATATAAGGCTTGGTAACCGTAGTTTTCCTTTCCCGACGTAGCAAAAAAAAAAATATCGGTGAATAGTAAAATGGTACTAATACATAAATTTACCATGTGGAATTGTTTAGGAATCTCTTTTTAACATTAGAAGAAGGAGGAGGAGACGACGACTCATATATATATATATATATATATATATATATATATATATATATATATATATATATATATTATATATATATATATATATATATATATATATATATATATATATAAATCCTTTTGTGTATCTACAGAGTTATTTCAGTCTGAAAGCCGTGCAAAACCACACGTCCGCCCTTTCGCCTGTTCGTGAGTCTAGTTACGCGTGTTACCATGGTCGACTGGAGATCTTGTCCTGCACCTTTGAACTTTCGACCCTAGGGGTGATTTTTCTTGGTCCTTCCTCCCTGATGCGATCCGTGTCAACAGGGCCTACTCATCCAACATGGACCGTCGCCTGGCTATTCTCTTTGCCCTGGGGCATCTTCCCCCTGCACGCTGTCCCTGGCCGTTGATAAAGACCATGAAAGAAGCTGTATCCCAAGGGGGCTATACGCACAGCATCGGCCACACTACACAACCCTGCCTAAAAAGGAAAACCCGCTATTTACTAAAGACGAGCTCAGAGAGGCTGTTTCTCACTAAAGGGTTAAATGCTGTCCCCGGGGTAGGAGAAAGCATTTGGCCGATGGTATCGAGGTATGCGTGCTGTCTCGAGTTCGTTGTCCTTCATGATAGAGCCACCCTCACGAGGCTGCGCGATGTTGAGTGGAGGATTGTGAGGGAAAGATATGTGGAGCTGGTGTATTAGGAGTGAAGAGTGGTGTGTGTGTGTGTGTGTGTGTGTGTGTGTGTGTGCGTGTGTGTGTGTGTGTGGTTGTGTG
>JAWQFJ010003192.1:104931-107431 GCA_034096865.1 Theodoxus fluviatilis | reverse complement strand
TGTTTAGGATGAGAATAATGGGAAAGATATGCCATATGATCTTTTTAAAGAAGGACCTGTAACATTCGTCGATATGCATCTTGATTCTTTGCAACCATGCATACTTTAGATTTGTATCTTAAAAATATCTCTCTCGGTATGCAATATGCAAAAGCTATTGTAAAACGGCCATTTAACAAAAGAACATGAAAATGAATGTTTTTTTAACCATAGTTTCATCTCCTGATAGGAACCTCCTACTTCACGACTTCTCTAAATTGCTTCCAAGATAGCGTGAAATTCCGTGATTACAGCTGTATGTGCCTCAGCGCTGTCCCTTCCACGGCATCAACTGGCGCCGCCGTTCTGCCAATGATTGCATCTCATTCCACTAAGCACCATGCTCGCCACGCGCGGGGAATTCTAAAAGGATTCGCAGCATCTCCCCTCCGTTTCCACCTTCCCCCCCCCCCCCCCCTCTTCAACTTCGACCCCCCCCTATTCCTTCCTCCTCCTCACCTCCCACCTCCCCATTCTCCCGTCACCGCTCTTGTGGAAGCGGAGGGGAAGGAACCCAGCATGCGTAAGGTATGAAGTCATGAAATTCAATCTGGCAATTTCACAAGATGCCAGCGGTAATGGAGATGCGACACCCCAAAGGTCCTCCTGGTTCGCCATCTGCATATGGATGGAAATGGCAGGAAGGACAGAGAGAGGGCGCCATGCTGTGCTCTCCTGTGCTGGGAGACGTGCGAGTTGGACTTGGTGTGCGTGTGTGTATGTGTGTGTGTGTGTGTGTGTGTGTGTGTGTGTGTGTGTGTGTGTGTGCGTGTGTGTGGATCACGATGAGTTGGTGTGGCCCGACTTTTACATGCAGCGTGCCGTGTAGAGATGCACGCATTGCAAAACGCGCCTGCGATGAGAGGAGGCGGAAAAAGCGTGGATGATGACTGGCTGCTATCAGCTGGAAAGGCGCGCCGAAAGCTGAGTGGACTCGGTAATTACCCTCCAGTCTTCTCCCTGGCCACAGGCTTATCGATCTCCCTCATAACCCCCCCTAGCATCTCACCCCGTAACCCCCTTTAACCCCCCCTCCCCCACCATTCGTTGGCCCCCTCTTGCCGTCATTCTCGACACCCCTTCTCTTCCCTCACATGTCCACCGGTAAAACCCCCCATTGCTAAGCCCCAGCTTAAACCATTTCTCTTTCATCAATAAATAACGCACAACCTCTCATCTCCCACTCCTCTTCCACACCCCCTACTCCCATGCCCATCTCCATCCCTGTCGTCCATGTCTAGCAGCTGTCCCTCCCTGCCTGCGTTTGGAAGCGCTTCCTCACGTCCTGTAGGGATGCCGGGAAAACCCAGAGAAGAAATGGTGTCTCATCCCCAGTCAGCACCATCCCCTCATCCGTTAGGGGAAAATTGATTAATTTTGCTGCATTTTCCCGCTGCTTATTCCCTTCTCCCGTCATGTGTTGTGGCCTGTAAAAACCCGTCGGTCTCGGTCGCAGAACCCTCCCACTCGCTTCGCCACTTGTTATTGCCGTTTTTTGGCGGGCACGTGCGAAGTGTGAAATGAGATCTCGAAGCTCGTGTCGGTGATTGGCTGAGAGTGGGGGGTGGGGGTACGAGATGGTAGGGAGGGGTTGGGGGGGGGGGGGGCGTCTTGTCTGCTCCGGATGCTTCCGGGGTCGAACCTCACTTCCGGTGGGAAGCTTTGGTGCATGGTTTCTCTGCAACGTTGGGTCTTTGTGTTGTTTTCATGACGTTTGGACTTTTGGGAACGGTGCTAGGCTCTTGTGGGAATGGATGATATGTCTCCGATGGACTATTAATCAACATGGACTACTTGTCCACACTTGTTTAGTGCTCGAGCGTTCTGTATGTAAGTGTCCCTGGCTTGGAAACCCCCCCCCCCACCCCCCCCACCCACCCCCCCCCCGCCCCCCTCCCCCCCCCCCCCCCTTCTCTAAAGGCTGGAGACAAGTCCTCCTGCGTCTCCCTGGGTAAAATGCGAATAACTCGGGAAATTGAGATTTACTGTAACCAGTTTGTAGTCATGGCTTTTATATCCTACAAAGGCTGATAAGCCTCAAACCTTATCCACTGTCCTCCATGTCTTGCGCCGGAGGAGTGTTCGTGATGAGGCCGCGAATCTCCCAGTAGTAAAAATTCAAAAGAAAAATAAGTATATCACGTAACAACATTTTAATCGGAAAAACTAAACCAAGAAATTCTTCTCCAAGATTATGTATATATTAAATCGGATGAAATGTCAGTGCACTTGACGACACAGCGTCGATCATGTGAATGAACAACAGTCTCTAACGTCACCGATGTCCACACAGACGAGAATAGGGTCTTGACTCGAGGTGGTAACCACCGGTCGCGAAGAACAAGAAGAAAAGAGGAGGAAAAATGGATAAGGAGAACCTAGAGCTAAACAAAAAGAGAGAGGAAAATACAGTGCAATATATTTTGCATTCCATTAGGTTACATCAAACAATCGCATAAAA
>JAWQFJ010003192.1:94931-102431 GCA_034096865.1 Theodoxus fluviatilis | reverse complement strand
CCACATTTGAATATTTTGCCTCAAGGGCTGAATGTAAGTAAGAAAGGCAATACTGCCTAATTCACTACCCTTGTAAAATAAAGTTCGTTCGTTCGTTCTGTCTGTCCTGACTTAAGCGCAACAACTTGGTACTGGTAGTCTGTTGGCTTGGCCTAATGGCAGTGAATCGATAATAAACTTGGCAGAAATAGACCTTAAGTATCCTAAAATGTACAAGACCACTCAAATTTCATGAACTATCATCCATTTTTATACAATTTACAGTGCAAAATATGAAGCGAGGGAGTTTACAGAAAAGAACGTTATAATTCCTTTACAAACACGTAGTAACGTCAGTTGCCAAATGAATGGCTCAGATGGTAAAGCGCTGGACAATTGTAACGTTAGGTCATGCGTGAACGGATTCGAATCCGCGCTGAAACTTTTTTCGAACCCGACCTGTTTTTTGTGTTTTTGTGTGTGTTTTTCCCCCCCTCTTTTCTCAAGAGATTGCGGGTTTGAACCCAATTTTTTGTGTGTGCCAAAACCTGGAGGTTCAGCGCCAGCGGTTTTTATATTGGAACTTTTCACCCATTTATTTATGGGTGCTCCAACCGCAAACTAAACCTACGCAGTATAGAAAAGAGAAAAGTCACAGTAATTAGTTCATTCACACAAGCATACCGTATATGTAGATGGCATGCATGCAGTTGTTTGGTGCTGAAGACGACAGGACACACGCAGGAGTGCCAAGTGCGGCCTGGGAAAGGCGAAGGGATGACGTCGTGCACCCACTGGATATGGCAAGACTAGAGACGAGGTCATTCTGATGATGGGAAACTGTGATGGGCTCATCGTCCTTATGGACCTTTTAATCGCCATTTCCTTTTGATCGCGTAACAAGGACGTAAAGGGAGTGCTCTTCCATTCAACAGTATGGAAAAGATAGCGCTTTGTCCATAATTAAATAATGACTCAACGCAAGGGCCAAATGCTTCTCACGAGTACTTGATGGTGCAAACGAGCTTTGGGGTGCATTTATGGACGAACGCATGACACCCCTTTATTAGACACTGGATTCGTTACCTGGGGTAAGTGCTGCTGGAATATATCATGCTGCCTTAGTCGCTCGATGCTACCCTTCGTTGGCTGGAGCCCCTGGCTGCGGAGATCCAGGGAGTAACACCACCGCAGCTATTGTAACATCAGCCACTGCAGGCTGATGCACTGTTGCAATCCTACCACAGCAATGCATATGAAAGAGGGCAGCAGCTGGAATGGCGCCGTCAAAGAGGACAGGAACCTACTGCCGGAGGACAAGAGGAGATGACTGACGCTTTATTGTTCAGGCCGGCTGCCCGTCACGTATACATTAGTTGACAATAAACACTTACCAAGAGAAGATGGACAGGCTGAGAAAGCAGACTGCAACTTCTTCTCAGCCCTCCGCGTTTTGTCTGCGGAGAGTGAAGTACCTAGAGACTGCCTCGCCGGAGTGGGATTTTTTAGCCACCCCTGACGCTGTCTCCAAACCATCTGTAGTACCAAGGCGCTGCCCAAGTCTTTCGAGACAGTTGGTTGCCTACAACAACAACAACAACAACAACAGCAAACTACTACTACTACTACTACTACTACTACTACTACTACTACTACTACTACTACTACTAGTACTGTTACTACTACTACTACTACTACTACTACTACTACTACTACTACTACTACTACTACGACTACAAATACTACTACTACTACTGCTACTGCTGCTACTGCTACTATTACAACTATTCCTGATACTACTACTACTTCTTCTCCTACTCCTACTAGTGCTACTTCTACTACTGCTGCTGCTGCTGCTACTACTACTGCTACTACTATTGCTACTACTACTGCTACTACTACTACTACTACTACTACTACTACTACTACTACTACTACTTCTATTGCTGCTGCTACTACTACTACTACTACAACTGCTACTACTACTGCTATTGCTGCCACTAATACTGCTACTTCTACATCACTGCCACTACTGCTACTGCTGCTGCTTCTACTACTCTACTGCTACTATTGCTCCTCCTCCTCCTCCTTCTACTACTACTACTACTACTACTACTACCACTACCACTACTACTACTACTACTACTACTACTACTACTACTACTACTACTACTACTACTACAACTACTAGAGAGAAAATAATTAATCCTACTATTGTTCCATTATGCATTCACTTACTTGCATGTCTATAAATCATCCAGCCTAGAATAGCGGTGCGAATTTTCCGTGAAAGGACGTCTAGAGGTGCGAGCATAGTATATAGTATAACAGCCCTTTCCCCTTTCACAGTTTCAGTGAGGTTTTCGATGATGCTAGGAAACAGGGCTTGGCATGAAAGTATAAAATAATAACAAAGTCACCCGTAGTCTCGAAAAATGAGTTTCCCATTTGAGACTTTCTTTATTTCTGGTTCAAAGTACACTGTGAATCCTAGCTTTACAAAAAGTTTCTCATTTTAAATCAACGCATTCCTGGTTTTCATATTTTGGGTCGCCAAAGGATAACCGTGAGAATAACTTCCCTTACTCCTTTGTCATAACTTTTCTGCAGTTTTTCAGAGGTACTTAAATCTGATTAAAAAACATAAAACTAAAGTTTTCGAAGGGGAAGTGATTTTTCAGCGTTCACGAATAAAAGGTCTGCTAATTTGCGGTCGCGCATGCCCGCGTGTTGCAGCTGCCTTTGATATATCACTCAGTATCAGTAACACATGCTACTGATTCGGCTGTTCCTAATGAAGACTTGATATCAGGGAGAGACGGAGCCATAAATTGTCCCGCACACATCGCGAACTCGGTCGTGGATTTTCCTGGAGTAGCTAACTGACACGAGGGTGGAAAATCAATAGACAGCTCGGATCTCTTCGCCTTGAAGGAGGCGTCACCCAGACGCGCGAGATTTACAGTTGGACCATGTGATGCGCGCCTTGTCGATGTTCCCATTACACGTAATGCACAAAGGACCAGGCTGCCTTGTCCATAGTCTCCTAACGTTCCCTGCAATCGCCTCAGCTTTGAAACCATCACTTGATATTTGTCACCGGGATGCATTTTTCTAACGCCCGAGCCGCAGGCGCGGTAGGATAGCCAACCCTGCAGGACAATCAGTCAACCATCGATCGCTGGCTGTGAATGTGAAGTTTAAACTGGAAATCTAATACAAATACACGGGCTCCTGGGGACTGCAGTCCGGCGATGTGGTGATAGTTCTGGACAGCCTCCATTGTGCCGAGTCTGGGTTCCATGGGAACCCCGATGACAACATCGCCTCGTACGTCTGCCTGCCACGCACAGATATGCATCCACACGGTCGACCTCTCCCATGAAGAGAGAACCTGCAGGTCGGGTTTACAGACTCCGTGCTAAGTGCTCTTTAATGCAGTCTTAGAGCCCTAGTGCCCTAACACTCCCTAGTGTTGGCTGTCGCCTTCGTAGTCGCAAGCACTCGGGGCATCTCTGTCGCGGCTTCATCTTGGAGATGACGCTCTCTGTAAAGATTGCGCTGCTTCTATGACAGTTCACAGGCCCTCGGAGGCAGTCGCGATAAGATCGGTCTGATGTATAAAAAGGTCCTTGGATTTTTGCCCTCTTTGCTCTCAAAGAGATGCCGCAGAATGCGCGGTTTACCAAGGGAATGACGGCCCGAGCATGTGAGTGTGGTGCACGGTTTCTCCATTAGAGACCAGTCCACTGACAAAGCTCCCCACCTGCATGCGGCTCATCCTCTCTTTCATGGCAGCACGTCCGGAAGCGGCCAGAAAGCTGTACCGGCCACGTGACCGGGCGGGCAGCCATTCATCAAGCAGTGGCAGGAGGCGTGCAGGGGCCGCAACTCCCCATTCTAATTAATAGCTCTATTCATAACTGTGTCAGTACAAGGCTTTCCAACAGGGGCGCCTGCTCTACTGGCCCAAGGTACAGGGAATTGGCGTGCGCCAACGGGCTATTTATTTAATTGATCGATGGGCAGGCGATAGCAGATTGTTCTGTGGCTGTCGGCTTCCCCGGTGATTCCAGTGTTTGAGGACCGTGATCGCGGTGGTGGCGGCACGGGCGCTCTCGTGGGAGGCGCGAGGTGCAGGTGAAGGGGTCTCCATGCAGGCGTGAGCGTGCAATACGTGCACGCCGACCTGCACTCCTGTGGCGTGCCGGCCTGCCCTATTAGCGTGCTGTCGAAACCCTTGTGAAGATCACTTCTGCCTGACTTGGGTCGGGAGATGTCTAGTGAACCTGATTGCTTTCTTTCTTTTTTAACCTTAGAGTCTGTTAATGCTATGGAGGTTGGAGAGCTGCTCTGGGTGGGAATAAAGTGACACACGTATTGCTGAAGTTCGAAATATTTACTGCTAAAATATATTAATTTTCTCCGGAAGAATGTACATGCAGCATGGGTGTAATAACACTCGTTTATACCGATATCTAAACTCTCACAAAGACATTTCAGCGTACGATCTCTTCGGGGTATTGTCCATTGTGCTGTACCTCCAGCTTATTGCGTCAGCGAACAGCAATGATGAAATCACGTCTGCTTAACGTTATTTGCCTTGTGCTCATTTATACTGCAGTTTCGCATGCGTACTTCCTGGTTCTCAAAGTATGTGTCTTAGTGTAGGGGCTCCTGAAAGCGGCAGGCATGTGCTCTCGAAGTTACCGCTACGTAGTCCAGTCTACACTCAGCCCGGCAACACGAGCCTGTCGAACCTCTGGGGAGGTATCGTGCCCCAATCAATCAAGGTGCTAATCTATCGAACTGCTCTTTCTTCGGGTGTGGGTGCAGGTATGCACGTCCAAGAACGGCAGCCACAAGGACTTGGCCAAGTTCTGACTCGTAGCCTCCTCCACTATCGGAACGTCTCGGCCTACGATAAGACGCACTATACTTGGACTCGTAGCCTTGTACTGAAAAGTCGTGGAATTTCCTTTCTGGTGGCCTCCAAGACAAACTTCTGACGACAATCTTTTTAATGAATTTTGCGGCGCGTCATGCTCCAAGTTCGAACGTGGCGTGGGTGGGGACGTAAGTTCGAGGCAGTGAAGCATGAAGAATATGATGAATTGAGTCCTAAGGCCAGTCAGTCTCGGAAAGCTATGTACGGCCATTGGCTACACGAGCACTATAGCTGGTTAGAATGAGAGTAAATTAAGTGATGATTTCCCTACTTATTCGACCTTTCACGAATTACGTAGGGAGAATCCCAACCTACAGGAGAAAGGTAGCGCACTGCGGGTAGCTGGGGATGACCTTTTTCTACCTGACGTCATTTGACGATCATGCGAGGATTAGTCTAAGCACGTTATGATTTTTAGATTAATGTTTATTTATTCCGAGACACGTTTACCTTTGGTGAAGGCTGTCACTCTATACCCCAGTCGTGAACCAGCACTTGCCGTGAGCGTTGCTGACGTGAATCAGTCTTTAGATCTAACTGTAGTGCATCTGGTGCAGGGAGAGCCTTTTCCCACCAGTCAGTTTACGTGGCTGTGTGAAGTCGTCTTCGCTGGCTGTGAGAGGCACTTCTCTGTGTGAGAGATGATGCGTACGTCCATAAGCCTGATTTGCAAACATATAAATAGGAATTAAGTATCGCACACATGTTGCGACTCCCTTGCTCAAATTAACATATACACCGGAAAAAAAGTATAATTTGTAGGGAAGATGTAGCCCCGTATTCTGCAAGCCACTCTTGCACGTCGCGTAAATTTCACGCTTCTTGTGCAGTTGCTCGACGCAACTCGTGATTTATTCAACAAGAGATTTGTAGCTTCAGAGAATAGCGTCGAAACGTTTTTACATTTGAAAACATGATGCACGAGTCTTAGAGAAATATAGTTCTTGTGTTCTTGTTGCGTCTCTTTTTTTCCCCCTATATTCTCTCTACACCGTTTCACGAACTCTTAATTACTTTTCCACGCTGGCGAATAAAGTAATCGATGCTCTTGAATGTTTCAGCGCCTGCAGTGGCCTCTCCCGCTGTTACGACCGAGTCGCTGAGTGCGACGCATTTAGTATGATAATGCAGTTTACTTGTACTTCTTTCCGCATATTTTCCGTCGTCATGTCTTTCTCGTCACGCGGCCGTTCTCAAGAACGGTCAATAGTACACAAGACTGAAAATCGCCGTTCTGATTAACAGCACCTTGTAACCCCGAAGGCGCGCATTTTTTAAACTGACATATCGAAAGACGTGTTTGCTTTACAGGGCTTGTGTTTACCCCCGTACAAAATAGATTAGGCAATGACCCGTGTGATGTTCGCTGCATGCAAAATGTGGTCTTGGAGTGGTTAGTGGGGCGTGAATAGTTGTGATGAAAACTGTGCGACAGTGTCATGGAGTGAGAAATGTTGTTGGAACGTGAACGAAAACGTTTCCCTTCTCTTTGAAAACTTCCCCGAAGAGAGTAGAGAGAAAGAAAATAAACCTCTCCAAAACCTATCGTCAACACACACACACACACACACACACACACACACACACACACACACACACACACACACACACACACACACACACACACACACACACACACACACGGTTGCTTTGGACAAGATATAGGAGTGTGTCATGACACACGTTTATTTATGTCCAAAGTTGTTGACAGTTTTGAACATGATGTTTGTCATGCAGGCTTTCGTGAGGAGGTGTAATGGACTTATCAAGTCCTGAGTACCTTGGGAAAATGACCTATACAATGGCGTCGCACACTCCAAACCTTTGAATAATGGTTTGTGTGAGCATGACTTGTACCTAGATGGTCGACGCCTACATCTATGAGCCCATGATCGGCTGGAACTTGACACAGCAGTACATCATGAATCATGACTGCGCTATATGTAATGTTATCAGCCTTATGCCTGGTCTCAGACTAAGTAGGATTGCCAACGTAATACTCGTTTCATGGGAATATAGCACGAAAGGACGCATGCCCGCGTGCCGCAGCGTTCTGTACCCATGCACGAATGTTTCGTGTACTGTCAACATCATGCAGTGGCTGGCTCCATGATTCTCTGCACAACGCAGCGGTAATGCACCTGTATTTTGGGTCAGATAGCAGTCATTAGATACGATCCAGTAATTTGGTATTGTAATTCTGCTTGAGGCAAGCATAGGCCTACATGATAATCGATTACGATTGTTTCTTCTTGGAATTATTGCGTTATTGGTTCCGAGCAAACCCATTTAAATGAAATTCGTGCTGTCCTCTTTCAGAAGAAGATGATGCTTTTCAGAATAATGAGAATAAACTGTCATATGCAAAGTTAGTACCTATTATTAACATGGAGTTCGTACCGTATGCATACTTATCAAGAGCCCTCCAACCCGTCTATGAATTTTTTTTTAATCGAGTTAGAGAGAGGAGAAAAGGTGTGGCAGAAACGAAAAGAAACAGCTCTAGGCAACAGAGACAGTCACACTGATGGGCAACAACGGGATGCAGGCGTCAGCTGGTGGCCAAGTCATTG
>JAWQFJ010003192.1:69931-84931 GCA_034096865.1 Theodoxus fluviatilis | reverse complement strand
GGACTCGGTTAAGGCCATGCCGAGGCAATGCAGCTACTTCTGCATGCAACACTGCAAGGAGCTTAAGCTCTTGCGTGCTACCCTGGCCGTCCTGGCGCTTCGTAATGGAGTTTGGGATCGATACATGCACTCCTTTCATCAAGAGCCTTATGGATAGAATTATTTGGTAATAACAGCCGCTTTGCGCACACGTCACATTTTTTGTGGAGAAGAGATGCATTTTGTATGATTGTTATTGCTTTGTTACAACGGTTTGCCAAGTTGGAGCTGGAACGTATAGTTTCTTTGATTTTGACATTAAATCATGATCACAGCTGTCATGAGTATAGGCTTTGAGAAGCTTTAACAGCAAATTGTAAATACTTCTCTCTTCCATTCCCACACCCCGACCTTTTACTCTCCTAACTCACGCCCCTCTTCCCACCCCACCTCCACCTTCCCAAGTCCCTCCCTTTTAGAATATCCGATCGATGCCCTCGTAAATCTGCAAGATCACTCCCATCGACACGACGCAGATGCGAGTCGTAGACAGGCATTAGTTGGGGATTGGAGAGCATGTACGTCTGGGGATTGGAGAGCATGTAAGTCCTTCGTCGATGGGAAACGACGAGGAACGCTTTCCTCGGGTCGCACTTGAAACCTGCTCCTCCAGGCTTTGGCCGATGGCTGGACTGGAGGAAGGAACTCTGTCCATGACTGCATGTGTAGACTGCGTCCAGAGCTTAAATGCCTGTCCTAGACTCAGGCTGGTCGAACAGAATGGAGACAAGATATTGTGCAGAGCGTGGAGTCTTGCATCGACAGGCAACCACAAATAAAGCTCTCCTCTTGGTCGCAAAGGAAATATGCTTCTTTTAGATTTAGTAGTCCGTGAGGAAGCAAATCTGCCCATGTGTGTATGTGGAGACGGTGCCCTGAGTCTAAATGGCTCAAGTGGGTAGGACACAGATGGAGCAATGAATCTTGCTGAGCATGAAGTGTTTCATCGACAGGCAACAGCAAAAAAACGCTCTCATCCAGGTCGCAGTTGAAATCCTGGTTCTCCTAGTTTCAGCCAACAGCTGGACTGAAGGAAACAGCCCTGTCCGTGTTTGCATGTATATATAGACGGTATCGAGCTTGACTGCTCAGGTGGGTTGAACACAAATGAGACAATGAATGGCACAGAACACAAAATACTCTATCCATAGGCAACAGCGCAGAAAGCTGTTCTCTAGTTAGTACGCGAAACCTGTTCCATTCCCAGCTTAGGCCAACAGCAGGCCTGAGGAAGCTACTCTTTCCACGTCTGCATGGGAAGGTGTTGTGAGCTTGATTTCCTGTCCTTGGGTAAGGAGGGTTCGAGCACAGACGAGGCCATAAATCGTGCAGGCATCAGAGTGTGCACGCGATCGTGCCAAGGCATAACGTGCGAGATGCACGTGCCGATGTTTTCATGCTTCCATGTGTAGCGTCGTGTGCTCAGGCAGATGGGCAGGTGCCGCTGTAATCCTAATCGCCGCTCACAGTGCGTGCTGATGGGACGAACGAGCGGATGCTTGATGCAAGTTGAATGGGCCATGCGTTTCGAATGTTGATGCTTCTGGGATGTTGCACCAGTGCATGCAACGTTACCTCTGCTGTGATAACAACTGCCTCTAGGACAAATGCCCCCATCAACGCCTGCTAGCTTCTCGCATCCCATCGCCTCCCTGCTGCGTGAGATGCGGACAACAGCCACAGCAGCAGAAATGACGGCGGCAGCGGTAGCAACAGCAACATCAGAAGCAGACGCACTCCGATTTACGGCCCCCATATTTTATTCACAGGCTTTAGGGTGCATCCCTCCTGAGGGACGGGCATAACAAGACTCGCCATCGCAGAGATTTTTCCGCCCCAGAGCGCGGGCTGTGCAAGCACCGCGGGCTCTCCCAGGGTTTGATCCGGGCCCTGGCGTTTACTCACAGCCGTTCTGGAAAATAACCGTGTGCATCCTCAATGGTGCGCCGGCGCTCGGCACTGTGCGCAGATACCGCTGCGAGGTTTATGTGTTCTGTTGCAGCTCTCCATAAAGCCTCTGTCTTCAGCATCTGCGGATCCCATCGCTTGTGTTCCCGCGGTGCGGGGCATAGGGCAGCCCGCTGGAGAGAGGGACCGGAATGGGCGTCTTGGCGCAACCCGATACAGTGATAGCTGCGGGCGTTTTGAGGACGTTGACAGAACTCTGTGGGAATCGTCCGCTTCGCTTGTTGTTCTGTCTGCTGCAGCCGCGTTTTCGTACGATGAGTGAGGAGCACTGAGAGCTCGTGAATGATCGCTCGTCTGTCGGTGTGTCGTCGCTTGTCATATTGATGTTTCTTGAAGCTCACCGTCTGCTTGGGAGGCCCTGCCATCTCTAAACCCCCAACCTCTCTGATTCCCTTTCTTCTCCTACCCCCTTTTTCCATCCCCGCATCATCACGCGGCTCTCCTTTTCCCCTTGCATCTCTGGCCAGCCCATCGTGCTCGCATCACTCAGTGACATTTCCCGAGCCAGCTTGCCATCACCTTCTCTTCCTGCTTTGGCCCTCATCCCTGCCTGACCCCCTGCCCAAGCCACCACCCCGACCCCCCTGTCGAGTTGGAACAGGTGGAAGCCAGAGCAGCTTCGCACCAGAGAGAGAGAGAGAGAGAGAGAGAGAGAGAGAGAGAGAGAGAGAGAGAGAGAAGGGGGGGGGGGATTAAACGGACACAGCTAGAGGAACAAAGACAGACAGACGGTGGGACGGACGGTCGGAAGCAGACAGACAAACTCTATTTAGTTTTCCCTGGTTATCGAAGAAGGTGAAGAAGAAAGAAGCATTTAAAATCAGTTACAGAGTGATTTTACGCCCTACGATTATCCGTTCATGTTTCTTTGGATTGGATAATAGCCACTGGTCACGTGTAAAACGGGCCGTAGGAGCAGTAAGACTTTTCTCAGCATGAGTGGACTAGACTGGAGGCAGCAGCGTAAACGTAGACACTGTGACATGCACACTTCCAAGGTTTTCCCGCCACGTAGTGTTCTAATGAACAAAGCGTCGCTACTGTCGTCATCGGTGTCGTCGTCCTTGTCCTCAGCATCATTGTCGTCGTCGTCATCATCATCATCATCATCAGCAGCAGCAGCAGCAGCAGCAGCAGCAGTAGCAGCAGCAGCAGCAGCAACAGCAGTAGCAGCAACAGCTGGCAACATACAACCCATAGCCGTCATCTGATGAGATCTACGTTTCTTTTCTATCGATTATATCAGTATGTAGTCAGAAGTGTACAGCTCTTCACTACTACAGCTTGGCTTGTCTACGAACACATGCCTGTTCACAATGAATGTTCCATATTAAGAGAACCGGGAATGCGTTACACTGGAGGAGCGCAGCTGGCGCCTCAATAGATCGTACTGAACAGAAAGGACTGTGCTTTGCTGATGCTGCTGGCAATACGTGGCGAAAGCCGATGAAATCAACGTGTCATTTGGAAAACTGTAAAACATTTGCTATCTCTGCAACAAAAGGAAATTGATATCGCAACCTAAGGTTGAAAACTTTGTAGAACGGCAGTGATATAAGAAAAAGCATTAGCCCCAATTGCTACTATCTTGCCTCCCTCAAAATCTGGTTGTCTTGTAACTTTATCCTATGTATTTCCACATATTTGTACCCAGAGAGAAATCGTCTGGTGTCTCCCACGAGCCGAGCAAAATGTCTTGCGTAGTTATCTATATCTAATCGGGACGATAGGTGCGTTTCTACACGGCATCAGCTGCATTTCGAGAAAGAGGAACTCAATGCCACATCGCTACAAGAGTTCTGACGCGTCCAGACGGCAGCTACACGGCCAGACCAGAAGCGAGTCGGTGTTTGAAAACCCTCTGGGCTTGTTGGGAAACAACAGTGGAGATAGGGCAGACAAGGAGAGAGGACGGGAGGCGTCGACGAAACATGAAGCTGAACACGTGGCGCACGTGTTTTCCGTGTGGGTTACATCGTTGGTACTCTGCTGTCCACTGCACCTGTGCACGGCAGCACTTCCCGATATACACGCCATCCCGGAGCCAGTGCAAACTGATGATTGAGTCACAGTCCCGTAAATCCTTATCAAAATAATCCTTGCACACGGCTTGATCTGTCTTGATACCTTCTTCACCAGCTCATACGCAGAAGTCTTGGCGTTTTCGAGACCTGCTCCAGTAGCACTCGCAAAACCAACCCCAAGCAGTACTTCGGGGGTAATTATGGGTTCAGGGCCAAAAAGCAATATCGAGTCACGAATGTGACCAAGTCCATCAGAGGTATGATTGCTTGCTCCACAACTTCATCGAGGCAGACTGAGCCTCTCTTTACAGCAGCGTATTGCACGTGCACTGAAGTGGCTTTTTAAATCAAAATTTAAGATGCCTGCTGCATTTTGTCTGAAAACATCGGCAGTGGACCTAACCACAGTACTGAAAGCAGCGATCGCTATTTCGAGCTCTTGAGATCACCTATCTACAAACGTTCTCTTCTATTCCTGCCTCAGCCTTTCATCCCTGATCACCGTGGATGATAGTAAGTCTTGACATGACCAGTAATATGAGCCATTCATTTATTTGCACTTTTAGCTCAGCTCTCCTCCTTTCGGAAACGTCAAAGGCTGTGACGAACGTGACGAGTAAACGCTGCAGATGCCCGCGCCAATAACAGAACAGTACAAATGACGAAAATTGATTATTCTAAAACAAGGCTGAACATTGAGTGATAGCATACATGTGTCTTTACTGAAATGTGAAAAATGTAACCGCGGTAGTGCATGCTGTTTAAGACATTTTTCCTTTTTAATTTTATGAAGGCTTTATTTTCATTCGAATAAAAATCTGCAGCTAAAAACTGCTCGCATCGATGAGGCTGGGCGCTGTCCTTTTTGCAGGAGCGCCGTGGGAGAAGTCCGGTCGTGCCTCAGCTCTTTTCGTCGCAGGCAGCCTCTGCGTATTGAACGGGGACCTCACTAGCCTTTTAGTCGTCTGTGGCCACATATGGCCCGCGGGGTCGGTCGATTTTCCCCTCTCGAAAAGTCTTTAAGCGACCAGGAACAATGGCGGTTTGTTGGGGGTGGAGCTGAAGCTGGCGCCTAACTGTGAGGTCGATGTCAGTGTTTTGTTGAGATTCGTGATAATGTTAGCAATCAGTCACCGGCGAATCGATCCCCCACTCACAGTTGTCGCAGTGCGAGGAGCAGGGTTTTCATATCTCATTCTCTGTGTCCCTCTCATGGTATTTTTTCTGGATTTTTATGAGAGAGAGAGAGAGAGAGAGAGAGAGATTGAGAGAGAGTAAGAAAGAGATAGAGAGAGAGAGGGGAGAGAGAGAGAGAGGGGGAGAGAGAGAGAGGGGAGAGAGAGAGAGAGAGAAATAGAGAGAGAGAGAGAGAGAGAGAGAGAGAGAGAGAGAGAGAGAGAGAATGACGGTTCACGGACGGACAGGTGGACGGTAAAGACAGATAAATCTTCGTTCCTGACTCCCAGCATTCCACAACGTAAAAAAACATATTTTCAGCAGTGATCCTTTACAAGGTCTTTACATCTGGCCTTACTGCGAAAGCCCGCCTGCACGTTGGTGTTCAGCTGCAATGTGGTTATTGGGGTCACCGCTGAAAATTACTTTGCCTGCTTCGAAATGGCCCTAGGTATGGGTTCGGAGCTTGTATGTGTGCAACCCCCTCAGCTCTCAGTTGTCCTCGGCACGCATACTGTTTTGTATCTTGCTTCCCATCTGCATGTATTTGAAGCCAGCCATCTGTTTCGTGATTAAATCATTTTAGCAATACCCAGACTGCTGTACCCACCCAAGCAAAAAACATTGAACAACTCCATTACCTACACAGGCCCATGCAGTCGGTGTTCGCTGATAATACTAGTGAGGCGCTGATGCGAGACTTCTGACATACGATCGTGTCATGTGATGACTCGCGTCAGCTTTCCACTTGCCAGCCACGGGGAGTGGGATTTACCCATTACAAGTCATGCCGAGAACATTGTCAAACACACCTAACACAAGATGACAGCAGATCTGCATTGGGTTTGAATGCGAAATAACTTCGTGTAAATGCCTGAATATTGGTGCTGAAAAACAACGTTAGAATGATTAATCTGGTTGGGTATTTGGATTGATATGACACACCATGACGTTCCACAAAGGCATACGTGTATTTCTGTCCTACAAGTTATCTGGATGTTTTCTTTTATCGTGGTCTAAGTTAGGCCTCTCCCCCGCAAAGATCTTGACCGTTCGGACCTGTCTTGGACACAGTCGTGTGCGCAGACTGTAGAAATGGTACGGCAGGGTGGATTAGACACTAATTTCCGCTTGTTTCAACCAGGGTCACCGTTTTGGTCAGCATCAATGGGAACAGCGTCGTCCACATGATGTATTGATCAAGGATGTGAGAGACGCGAAATGTTATTAATGGCACCACAGTCTCCACGTGGCCTCTTTGGCCAGCTTTTGTCCGCTCTCTTGCATTCCTCCCTGAAGACTTTGGTGTATTGGTTCGCAAGAGCATCGACGTGTCATTCATTTTATTGTGGGAGCATGTAGAAGAATTGTATAGCCTGCCACGAGCCTATTCTATGCAAAACTGCAACATTCATGAATCTATGTAATTGGATTTCACCATATTCATTTTTTCGTTTTGAAAAAATAGTCAACCTAAAAGTGTTCTTTTTCATGAAAGAGGACACGATAAATAATAGAACACGAAGAGAATAAGTTTGTTCGCAACCACAGCGTCTGTTGTGAATCGACCTTGAGCAAACAAATGTGTCCGTAATAGTTCTTGACTGGGCCAGAAAAGACAGAGCTTTAGTTTGTCGAACAGACTTCACTGGCGCTGAAAGGACATCCCACGACAACCAGTTGCAATTTCTATCAAAAGAAAAATCCATTGTGTCTTGGACATCTGGTGAACGAACGAATGCATCTCTCACACTGGACCCAGCCCAGCCGAAGGATTCCTGGAGAAGCGTCCAATCAGATTGTATCCAATTTCGGCCCTAGATCACGTTACGTTCGTTTGCAACGCCACTCGGACGACAATAAAATCTGTTTGATGAGTTTGATTGCCTTGCACCATCCTCGACTCCTGTCTGCGCGCGCCTCAGGAGCGGGGAGATAATTCAGTTTGCCGGCTGTCTAGGTTACCGCCCCTGATGGCCTCTTCCGTCTCCCTGCCGTTCTCCTTCGAGGGTGTATTCCCCGGTGCCTCATGCAATCAACGACCAGCACTACTCAAGCGCTTCAAGAGCCAACGCAATTTTTCGCTGGAATGGAAGTATTTGCAAGCAGTTTGTTCGCGAAATTAGCACGCTGACCTGCAAGGTGACGGTTGCAAAGGGGAACCAGGGGTCGGGGTGCCGTGGGGAGGGCCGGGTGGGGAGGAAATTGAGAGCTGGGTGGAAGCTGGCTGCAAAGAAAACCCATGCCTCTATGACTGGAAAGAGTCTGGGTTTCTCAGGGCGTATTTGTTGATCGAAGAACTCTTAGTTTCCCACTCTGACGTGCTTGTCCCCTTTGATCGAAAATGATGAAGGCTCGTGGTCAAATATACAATGCGTATGAAAGGCAGTCTGCTTATGTGTGCAACCCGTGAGTGCCTGACTGATGTGGGCATTTGAGTAGTTGAAAGAACGTAATGACTTCGCCGTCCTTGTAACTTTGATGTCTTCAATAATGACCTGTTGCGAATGTAAGAGAGAGTCATTTTTGCCCAGTGCTTTGCTTCTCTCTCTCTTTAGCATTCTCTCTCTGTCTCTCTGTCTGTCTCTCTCTCTCTCTCTCTCTCTCTCTCAGTGTCTCTGTCTCTGTTTCATTCTCTCATTCTCTTCTCTCTCTCTCTCTCTCAGTGTCTCTGTCTCTGTTTCATTCTCTCATTCTCTTTTCTCTCTCTCTCAGTGTCTCTGTCTCTGTTTCATTCTCTCATTCTCTTTTCTCTCTCTCTCAGTGTCTCTGTCTCTGTTTCATTCTCTCATTCTCTTTTCTCTCTCTCTCTGTCTCTCTCTCTCTGTCTCTCTCTCTCTCTCTCTCGCTCTCTCTCTCTCTCGCTCTCTCTCTCTCTCTCTCTCTCTCTCTCTCTCTCTCTCTCTCTCTCTCTCTCTCTCTCTCTCTCTCCCCCCCCCCAACGCTCTCTAACTTTCTCAGACACACAGCCTGAAACCTTCAAAATATGTTTGAGCCAGTGCTTTCTTCCTGTAATGGCACTTGCTTATTCAGACCCTTGTGTTGGCAAACTATGCGAAATCCTCACGGCCCATTCTCGTCACGTGCTGGCTACCTACGTCGTGGCTCGAGCCCGCAACGAGAGCCTGCTGTCTGGAGGTGACTGGAACACTCGATATGCGAAGACAAACAGAAAACCTTCAAGGGTCAAGGCAGATCGTGCTCCTCCACCGTGTCGGACACCTACATCCTTTGTCTCATGGGAAAGTATAGTGTTTGCCCTGGTATAGGCGTGTGTGTGGCTAACGGAGTAAACACCCCAACACACCGGGTTGTACCAGATATCATTTGTGGACTTTCGTAGGCGTGGTTGAAGGAAAGGCAAAATGGTCTTTTGGTCCTTCGTGTTGGAGCCTCTGATGGTTCCCATTTTAGAAACACATTTGGCCATGCGATAATTTGATTTGGGATTTGAAAATATTGGGTGTTTATCTACGTAAAAAAGTCTGGTCTTGCTTTGCTCTATGTCCTTTCTTTGTCAGAGTGATTAATCCATTCCTGCGAACAAGAACAAGAAAGCTGTGTCGTTGCTTTTGTTGTTTACTGAATGCTGGAAATGTAAAAGATGGGAAATTTACTCCCGATGGTGACAGGGACTTGTGATACTCCTTCGACAGACACGCAATATACTAAAATAGAAACCCAGAAATACGAATCGCACTTTCAAGAAACAGATCGCGAGGCATCACATTTGACGTCCAAGATTTCGCACGTCCAATTTCAGGAACTTCACACGAACGCCTCGATCTGCCGCGATATCTCATCACGCGGATCTGACGTCGCAATTCATCGAAACCAACGGAATAGTCTTTATAGCAGCTGCCCCATTCCTTTTGTACACGTGTTCACACGTCGGTACTTACATACTGGAATTGGACGGAAAGGTTTTACATAGGAAAAATTGATATTGTTAGAAGTAAAACAATTGTACTGTGAACAGCAGCATCACTGTTTGTGTACTTTGGTATATGAAATGGCTGTGACTACAAGTATTTGCCATATGTCGGTGAATAAGATGCTGAGAACATGTGGAACGTTTTCTTCTCATTGAGATTTATCTTACGTGTTGATGCATTAGTCTCACATTTTGCTTATAGAGATCCTGTTAAATGGCTGTCGTCGGGGGTTTTAGCTGTACAGGTTTAGTGAAAAGAGGCAACATTTTCTCTCGGGACACTTATCGCTAAAGCACGCAAGCAGACCACGACAGCATGATGACATATTGATTTCTTGGAGTACATGCTTTTGTCCGAGTCGCCTCCTCTACGATTCTTCCCAGCCTTTCCATTTCCTGCTTTCGCTGTTAACTAATGGGAAAACATCTCGGGCGAAAAGGCAAATTGGTCCTTGTGGAGGTGCAGTAGCGTCCCCTGGTTGCTTCTATTGATTTCATTTCTTGCTCCCTGAAATAAATATTTGAGCTGCTTGCACAAAAGGCTCTTGGATAGCTTCTCTAGTTCGCCTTGCAAAGTGCGCCCGCTATTATTTTGGAGATTCATCTGCGACATCGTCTCTTATCTTATGTGTCAAATTGGGGCTTTGATGGCCAATCATAATGGCGTTGTCGTTGAGGAAGAAAGAGAAAAGCAGTGTGATGAGACATTGCGATAATAATTCGTGTCGATTTGAGATAATCTGTTTTGTAGCCAAAGCAATTACTCTAGGAAGGTTTTCATCTTTTAACGTGATGCTGACGCATTCACGAAAGATTTGGATCGTTTTTCTTAAAATTTGAAGCCGTGCTTCAAGTATTTCGGGGAAGGTTTTATCGTTTAGTTTGTCCTGTAAGCATGCTTGAACAATTCTTACGGTTTCTAAAAATTGCAAGCACTTGGTTGAGAGCTACGCTGTTCATGGGCAACAATAAACGTGATATTTCTTGTTGATCAAGATTTAAAAAGAAATCCCTCGCTTGTTATGGATAATCGCTTACTGGCCTGGCTGCTGCACTCAGTCCCTCCCTGAAATCAGGCAGAGATCGCTCCGTTGCTCTGTTGGAGTATCGGTATGATGGGTGGAAAACAAACCACAGTTGTAGGTGTATCAACCATAGCATCTTGCATCGATTCACAATATTGAACATAGTGTGTTTAACTGATGAATCGGAATTCTGCCTGTATAGATGAAAGAAAGAGGCCACAGAGAGAGAGAGAGAGAGAGAGAGAGAGAGAGAGAGAGACAGAGAGAGACAGAGAGAGAGAAAGAGAGAGAGACAGGGAGACAGAGAGACAGAGAGAGAGAGAGTCTTTTGTAAAACAAGCCTGGATTAGCCTTTGCCATTTTCTGCCTGCGAGTCTACGTACGCGCTTATTCGGCATCGTTAAACAAGCAGCCTCATTCGTCCAGTCAGGCGCGTGTTGACGAGAGACCCGCGGCACGGTAGCTAGTATCGTTTATCATTGACAGGCACGCGCTATCCGTGCACGGAACGCATTTGTCATCCGCGTCGTCGACGCCGTTTGCCGTGTCCTGCACGACTTGCGCGAGTCGCAAGGCACGGGACACGCGAAAGCCGCACTGACCCCATAGTCGCCGTTCCACGTGCAGCTCGTGCCCAAGTCGCTCCATCACCTGCGTGCCGTGGCGTGCGTGACGGCCTGAGCGACGTGAAACTTGCGTGCTTTGCGTGAGGCGTTCCACCCTCTCTACGGACAGCTTTTGCTCGAAGTGCACGGTGGCGCTGCCTGGCGAGCTGTTGATGTGGTTTCTTTTCAGAGGGGCGGGCAATTTTGGGTTTGATGGATGGAGCTGGCGTTAGTGATACGATTCGTCATCGGCGTAGTAGCGCTGAAATGGTCGAGGTCGGAAACATTCGCGAACACTGTACACCAGTTTCAAATTCGCCATTACTCGCGAGAACGGACATTTATATAAACGTCGTTTAGCTTAAGATTACACCCGAATCACGCGAACCGTTAAGATGCATGGAGTACAGTACCGCCGAGCAAGACGTTTGTCACAAAACGCAGATACATTAACGCGGCCGGATCTTAGCATTACTCCCCGGGCTTGCGAGTCACGTAACTGTAAGGCCGAGATTTCAAAACTGGGGTACAGTGTCCGCGAATGTTTCCGACTTCGACTCATTCAGCCGTAGTAGCTTCTTACCTGTTGTGGTTCATTAAAAAGGAGCGACATTGTATTTGTTCAAACTCTACTGCAGCATAGGGTAGCTCCTGCTTTATAGATAGAGCGGACATCCTACGCATTTCAGCTTTATTTTGAGTTTGAATGTTTAAAACTGTTTATGATAACACTGCGCAAAATTAAGCTGACGTTGTATTGGCCATTCGGAAGTATTCTCTGTGTTTGTTAATATTAGCTGTCTTTGACGTTTTCAATTCAAGAAAATCTGCAAGACATATTTCTGGCGAACTTTTACATCATTAGCTTACAACAATAATGCAGCATCACTGTGTGTCTAATCAAAGAAACAACACAATGCCTTGTCGAATACATTGCCCCGGTCCGAAGGAGCAAAAACTGCACAGCTGAGATGCAGGGTCACGTGGAAGCAATCTTTACGTGATAGGCACAGGGGCAACTGTGATCCAAGTCCTTTCACTCACTGACCTCGCTTTCACAGGTCAAACCTCGGCGAGAGCGAACATCAATGATTGCTTTCCTCCTCTCCTGTTATGACTATTTCCTTCCAAGTAATGACAGCTCTTCCACATTTTGGCAATGGAAGCTTGTAGCGATGATATGGCCGGCACAGACGTTCCTTGTACGGCAATTTTCTCTCCCTGTGATGAAGTTGTCAGTCGATGACGAACGGAGCACTGATAACCTCACGCTGACAGCGATTCATGACGTCATGCGTGCTAGTGCACTTCTCTGGCATTGGAAGCGCGCCGCAGACGGAGACACCGCCGGTTTCCAGGCATGAGAAGTGTGTGCGAGGGTCCTTTGATCACGGGCAAAAACCACGCTGCGAAAACAACTACTCTGGAACAGTCTGCGACGGTTTTCCACGAAACACTGGATTTGATGAGTGGGAAATTTCCCCGCCAAAAACGGCTGGATGCCTGTAATTTCACGTAATTGTCAGCCCGGAGCTGTGAGGATTCCAGCATGATGCAACTCTGTCACGCCACTGTCTGGAAGCTTAGCTATGCGCGAAGGCCTTCCTGGCCGTTTTCAGGGGGTGCATGGCGCGGACTGTGAAGACGAATTCCGTCGGCTGAGGTCAGTGTGACAACGAGGAGTCGACGCGACATCGATCGTGGATTATCAAACCGCTTCGTTGCTCGGAGAGGCTGACACCTCGTGGAGACCCGATGTTGCGTTTGTGATGAGCCAGATTATCGAAGCTGACAAGGTGCGTGGTGGTGTTTCCCTCAAAGCATGCCCGTCGCGTGAGGAGACTTTTCACAAATCTCAGAATTGTGTTGTCACGCAACAGAAAGTCACGCGACTCTTTCAAAAATAAATGCTCTCATCTGCTTAGAAAAGTTAAGCTATGATTAATGTTCACACTGTTTGACACAATGACCTTACTGTTTCGTAAATCTTTATCCAATAATGGTTTATTTGGCCGAACTATGAGCGTTATGAATAACTGATGAATGCTACTTAAAAGAGGAAAATATTCGTTTTCATTTTTATAGTATATTTTATGTCTCGGATATTATTCATTGCAGTTACATCACCTTTGACAAAGAATTGGAAAGGTCCCTTTATAGGGCTCGCACACACACAATATCTGTCTCCTCCCGCATAAGATCTTCTGGCCAACGAAAGGTCCACAGTGTGGACTCTTCGACCCACATCCCTTTTCCCATCAGTTTCCCACGGTTTCCCATCCTGCAGCAACAGGACTTGTTAGCGTACCTCCACAGTCACCGCAGAACCATCGAACCACGGAGCCTGGGCACTGCCAGCGTCGACATGTCCTGGCAAGCCACGATCTTCCCCTTTGTTGATGAAACCTGGCGAGTCTGTAATCAGAGAGCATTGTAAATGCCGAGCCGTCTATAATTGGTAGTTTTACCGGCTAGGAATTGCATTCTGCCGCGGAATGAGGCCTGGGGCTGTAATGGCGACTTGCAGGGGATATTGAGCGCCTGAGAGTCGGTTGGGGCAGATGGAGGAAGTCCTTTGTCTTGGGGCCCAACATCCTGGGCCAGCAAGCCGGCGATCGTTTGACGGTGGCGGGCAGGCAGGCGTGCTCCTGTGGCTAAACCCGCGCCTTTCTCCTCCGTCTTCGACCATGACTTATCGATTTCCACTTTATTCTTAATGAGCCAGATTTGCACTGCGCCCTCCCATCGACGCTCTCCGGTGCGGAGACCAAAAGGGACACGGAGGGTTTTATCGATGGGAGAGGGACGGGGGCGCCTGCTGCGTTTTTTGCCATCTCTCTGGGAGCACCAGCTGCTGTTGGAACTCGGCTTGCCCGGCACGCTGGTGGTGTGAGGCCTCCTGCATGACGGCATGGTCTCTTGGCTCGCCTGGGGTGTGGCTTTTTTGCAGGACCTTGTCCCCCAGCTCGCCTCGTTTGCCTCTCGCGTCTTCAAAACTCTTCTTTGGAATAAGGGGCTTCTTTTTTCTCCTTATGCGCGGTTGCATTGCAAATGTTCTCCTTCTCGGCTCTGTGGCCTTTATGCTCTCACGCAGGGGTGCTGACGTAGAGCCCTCTGTGGATTCAGTCTCCGTGTGTTCATTTTCCCTCCGGCCGCTTGAGTTTCCCCATCATCCTCTCTTTCTGTACTCTGCTTATAGGGCAACCACAGGTCGGTATACGTGGTGTACATCGCGGATTTGCTGGAACTTTTGTGAAGCAGAATCTCTAGACCAATACCTCTTTCACTAGCGTTCAGTTAATTCTTTTTCACAACATCATTTTTCCAGAGCATATTTCTATATCTACGTGGCCTTTTTCGATCATGGAATTGAAACAGGAGAGTTTACACTGCTCCCACAATTCAGGAGTTAATATTGCCCACCCGTTTCCCCCTCTGTCCCTCGAACTATCTGTGCCATTTGTGCAACGTCTATATTTTTTCCTCTCTTCTCTCCCTCTTAGAACCTCCCTCCATATCCACACAGCTCAAGCAGCCCCTCCATCGTCCTCGTTCCATCGGCCTTTCCCCGTGTAAGCACCGGGGCGAAGGACCCGAGACTATTGGCACAGCGATTGCCCCTTTCAATGGGACTCCTTCCCACCCTTCGTTCCTGCCGTGGTCCTACTCGTGCTTCCCCTGCTTTCCCCACCCTCCTTATCAGCCCTCCCTCTTGTACACATGCGAACGCAGAAAATATTGACGTCATCGATCTGCGTTGACGCCCGTGACGTCATCGTGTTCAAGCGCGCCCTGAGGGTTATGGCCCCTGGCGGAAGCGATCGAAGAGTTGTTGGCTTACCGGAAGTTCATGAAAAACAGCGCCAAGTCGTGATTCATTTTGGTCTGTTTTGTTTTCACTCTCTTTCCACCTGACCGCTTTCTAGTGCTGGCATTTCTTTGGTGGACAGAACTCTTTTCGGTGTGCATTTGCGATGCGTTGTTGTTTGCAGTGATGTTGAGACGGTGCATGATTATTGACCGACGGTTCTGCAAAGTAATGGTTCAACCAGGGCTTATGATTTAAACATGGCCTGAGACAAAAATTATGTCGTTTCTCCACACTCAGAATTTGAATGCGGAACGTTGACAGTTAAATTCTCTGAAAGATACATCGGTGATGAAAAATAAATGATAGTAATATTTTATATTATATTCGACGACGTACGATTATTCCGTTTGCTGGTACC
>JAWQFJ010003192.1:54931-64931 GCA_034096865.1 Theodoxus fluviatilis | reverse complement strand
AAAAAAACTCGATTGAACGATAAACATATTGTAACGTACACCTATGATGTGCCTCAGAAAGCTCACATATTTGCTTTTTACACGATGTGATGAGCTTAACATTCAGTACGTTCAACATCACGTGACCTGAATGATAGAACTGAGGTTGTTGTTTCTCAAGTATCACGCATCCAACAGTTTTCTTGCAAGGTGACCTTCGGTTGAAATACAAACAATTAGCATTGATTTTGATTTTTTTTCTTCTGACAAATTGCAATCCAACTAAAAAGATTCTTCCATTATGGCGCTTAGGATGTTTCCGCAGCGAAAATGGCCACAGGACTCTCAGCATAGTCACCTCATTCTCTTTATCGATTTGTCATTGTGGGGGGACATAGACGTGTACAAGCTGAGACGCCATACCTTTTGACAGTAGCAGGAAATTAATTCATTACGATTCGCAAATGTATGTGTTCTCTGTTTAAACAGTATTTCTGTCTGCATGGATATCAGGAACTCAATACGGCTTCAGAAACACTAGCTGTCCCATTTCCCTGGTAATCTAAATCTTCCTCAACCACTATTAGCATGTGACCGCTCTCGTTAGATGGCAAGCAAGAATGGTACCAACGTCCAGGTTGCTTTTTCTAAATGTCAGCGCATTTGTGAAGCCTGCATATTTCGGTCTACCTCTGAGGCTTTCAATCCAACTACCTGTGACAGCAATGGGACTTAAATATTCAGTCACTGAAAGTCACCCTCTTTCGTTATCGCGCTTTCGCTACACCAGCATGCGCCCTCGTAAGCAGTACAAGCCACCAGCAATCCCGAATAGTTTTGGACGGGAAAACCACTTCAAGCAGCGCTTATGAAGTAAAAAGAAAGACAACTCTCAACCGTCATTTGGAAAGGGGAGGTCACCCAGTGCTTTGGGTGACGTGGGATCAATACCAGCCATTAACGTGTCGGCATCATCCCGAGACTAAACGCACTGTTTGACGACAAGGCCAAGGGAAGGGCAAACATGGTCGTCGCGGCTACTTCGACTCTAAGCCCAGCAACATTTTCGTCGTTGGGTGTGGAGCTTAGAAACTTTACACGCCGATATCAAATATTGATTGAAGAATTTAGGCAAAACGCTGGAACGGAGCTAACGGAAGCTGGCCCTCATGGCCACGCCTGCCAGATATGGGAGCCTGGGCGGGAGGAGACGGAAGCGGAGGGGGAAGAAATGGGGGTGGAAGAAGGGGGAAGATCAGCAGGAAAGGAGAGGGTAGAGGGTGGTGAGGGGGTTGTAGGATGGGGGCTAAGGGGGTATGGGAGGAGCATCGGAAGGAGGAAGCTGGCTGAGAAGGTCTTCGACCTAACACTCACTACATCCATTTTCAAGCAACCCCCCCATCCCTATCCCCTGACCCCATCCCCTCTTCTCTTCCTTCTTTGTCCCTCAAGGGATCGACCAAATGTCTGGAAGCGGGATAAAACAGCCAGCACGTCGACTGCGGTTATGGACGTCAGGCTAATGTGCCGGGAGGGCAAAAGAGAGAGAGAGAGAGAGAGAGAGAGAGAGAGAGAGAGAGAGAGAGAATGGATGCAGCTGCAGCCTTTGGCACTGATGTTACTGGTGATGCCTTCGCCAACAGAAATGCCGAGGCTAACTGCGAAGAAGTTGATGCAAGCCAGCCACGAAGACGAGTATTGCCCACGAGAAAGATTTGTAGTCATCGTGCTACTTTACAAAGGGCCGCGTTCCTTGGTGACAGGAGCTGATGTACAGATGGCTGCGGCTTCCCGCCTATTCCAACGGAATATGTTGTTGCTGCTGATGTCTTTGTAGATAGGAACTCACCCCACGGCAGCGCAGGCGCCAGTTGCCTCTGTTATGCTGTTGTCACTGGAGCAGCCTCTCCTGTTTTTCTTCTTTCTTGTCCTTCCCCCTCTTGTTGTTTTTGCTTTTGCTCCTCCTCCTCCTCCTCCTCCTCCTCCTCCTCCTCCTCCTCCTCCTCCTCCTCCTCCTCCTCCTCCTCCTCCTCCTCCTCCTCCTCCTCCTCCTCGATTGGAGATTAAATCGCTTTGGACTAATGGTTGAGGATCCGCTGATGAATCTGCATGTGTTGTGGCAGTGCTTCAGTTGCGCCTTTGAACGGAAAACATGACACCACCAGTCGTTACGAAATCCCGGTCGTCTAGTGAAGGATCATTGCACCGTGTAACTCAGGAATGTATTGGGGAATGAGGAGACAGGGGCGAGGGGGAAGTAACAAGGTGATTGTGATCTGATCTCGGCTTATCCCAGGACAGGTCTACCGACTATGCTGGGGTGGCTTCCCCTTCCGGGCTGACACAGGCACGTCACGGGGGCGCCATTTTGAAGGCGAAGGATGGATTCTTCTCAGAGACAATGGAAGTCATTTCACGGGGGGTAAGCATGGCTCTGGTCAGACAGAGCCATCTCGTTAACCAATGGTCTGGTCGTGCCACATCTTCCTCTCACGCGGTGGCTAGTGCAAAACTTGTGGACTACGATGACAAGACTAATCAATGGGTTTAGAGTAGAGATGGACGCCTACCGGATAACTGTAAGCAATATTGTACGTGGAATTCTCGGCTTTCCTGAGGTACCAGCAAACGGAATAATCGTACGTCGTCGAATATAATATAAAATATTACTATCATTTATTTTTCATCACCGATGTATCTTTCAGAGAATTTAACTGTCAACTTTCCGCATTCAAATTCTGAGTGTGGAGAAACGACATAATTTTTGTCTCAGGCCATGTTTAAATCATAAGCCCTGGTTGAACCATAACTTTGCAGAACCGTCGGTCAATAATCATGCACCGTCTCAACATCACTGCAAACAACATCGCATCGAAAAATGCACACCGAAAAGAGTTCTGTCCACCAAAGAAATGCCAGCACTAGAAAGCGGTCAGGTGGAAAGAGAGTGAAAACAAAACAGACCAAAATGAATCACGACTTGGCGCTGTTTTTCATGAACTTCCGGTAAGCCAACAACTCTTCGATCGCTTCCGCCAGGGGCCATAACCCTCAGGGCGCGCTTGAACACGATGACGTCACGGGCGTCAACGCAGATCGATGACGTCAATATTTTCTGCGTTCGCATGTGTACAAGAGGGAGGGCTGATAAGGAGGGTGGGGAAAGCAGGGGAAGCACGAGTAGGACCACGGCAGGAACGAAGGGTGGGAAGGAGTCCCATTGAAAGGGGCAATCGCTGTGCCAATAGTCTCGGGTCCTTCGCCCCGGTGCTTACACGGGGAAAGGCCGATGGAACGAGGACGATGGAGGGGCTGCTTGAGCTGTGTGGATATGGAGGGAGGTTCTAAGAGGGAGAGAAGAGAGGAAAAAATATAGACGTTGCACAAATGGCACAGATAGTTCGAGGGACAGAGGGGGAAACGGGTGGGCAATATTAACTCCTGAATTGTGGGAGCAGTGTAAACTCTCCTGTTTCGATTCCATGATCGAAAAAGGCCACGTAGATATAGAAATATGCTCTGGATAAATGATGTTGTGAAAAAGAATTAACTGAACGCTAGTGAAAGAGGTATTGGTCTAGAGATTCTGCTTAACAAAAGTTCCTGCAAATCCGCGATGTACACCACGTATACCGACCTGTGGTTGCCCTATAAGCAGAGTACAGAAAGAGAGGATGATGGGGAAACTCAAGCGGCCGGAGGGAAAATGAACACACGGAGACTGAATCCACAGAGGGCTCTACGTCAGCACCCCTGCGTGAGACCATAAAGGCCACAGAGCCGAGAAGGAGAACATTTGCAATGCAACCGCGCATAAGGAGAAAAAAGAAGCCCCTTATTCCAAAGAAGAGTTTTGAAGACGCGAGAGGCAAACGAGGCGAGCTGGGGGACAAGGTCCTGCAAAAAAGCCACACCCCAGGCGAGCCAAGAGACCATGCCGTCATGCAGGAGGCCTCACCCCACCAGCGTGCCGGGCAAGCCGAGTTCCAACAGCAGCTGGTGCTCCCAGAGAGATGGCAAAAAACGCAGCAGGCGCCCCCGTCCCTCTCCCATCGATAAAACCCTCCGTGTCCCTTTTGGTCTCCGCACCGGAGAGCGTCGATGGGAGGGCGCAGTGCAAATCTGGCTCATTAAGAATAAAGTGGAAATCGATAAGTCATGGTCGAAGACGGAGGAGAAAGGCGCGGGTTTAGCCACAGGAGCACGCCTGCCTGCCCGCCACCGTCAAACGATCGCCGGCTTGCTGGCCCAGGATGTTGGGCCCCAAGACAAAGGACTTCCTCCATCTGCCCCAACCGACTCCCAGGCGCTCAATATCCCCTGCAAGTCGCCATTACAGCCCCAGGCCTCATTCCGCGGCAGAATGCAATTCCTAGCCGGTAAAACTACCAATTATAGACGGCTCGGCATTTACAATGCTCTCTGATTACAGACTCGCCAGGTTTCATCAACAAAGGGGAAGATCGTGGCTTGCCAGGACATGTCGACGCTGGCAGTGCCCAGGCTCCGTGGTTCGATGGTTCTGCGGTGACTGTGGAGGTACGCTAACAAGTCCTGTTGCTGCAGGATGGGAAACCGTGGTAAACTGATGGGAAAAGGGATATGGGTCGAAGAGTCCACACTGTGGACCTTTCGTTGGCCAGAAGATCCTATGCGGGAGGAGACAGATATTGTGTGTGTGCGAGCCCTATAAAGGGACCTTTCCAATTCTTTGTCAAAGGTGATGTAACTGCATGGAATAATATCCGAGACATATAAAATATACTATAAAAATGAAAACGAATATTTTCCTCTTTTAAGTAGCATTCATCAGTTATTCATAACGCTCATAGTTCGGCCAAATAAACCATTATTGGATAAAGATTTACGAAACAGTAATGTCATTGTGTCAAACAGTGTGAACATTAATCATAGCTTAACTTTTCTAAGCAGATGAGAGCATTTATTTTTGAAAGAGTCGCGTGACTTTCTTTGCGTGACAACACAATTCTGAGATTTGTGAAAAGTCTCCTCACGCGACGGGCATGCTTTGAGGGAAACACCACCACGCACCTTGTCAGTTTCGATAATCTGGCTCATCACAAACGCAACATCGGGTCTCCACGAGGTGTCAGCCTCTCCGAGCAACGAAGCGGTTTGATAATCCACGATCGATGTCGCGTCGACTCCTCGTTGTCACACTGACCTCAGCCGACGGAATTCGTCTTCACAGTCCGCGCCATGCACCCCCTGAAAACGGCCAGGAAGGCCTTCGCGCATAGCTAAGCTTCCAGACAGTGGCGTGACAGAGTTGCATCATGCTGGAATCCTCACAGCTCCGGGCTGACAATTACGTGAAATTACAGGCATCCAGCCGTTTTTGGCGGGGAAATTTCCCACTCATCAAATCCAGTGTTTCGTGGAAAACCGTCGCAGACTGTTCCAGAGTAGTTGTTTTCGCAGCGTGGTTTTTGCCCGTGATCAAAGGACCCTCGCACACACTTCTCATGCCTGGAAACCGGCGGTGTCTCCGTCTGCGGCGCGCTTCCAATGCCAGAGAAGTGCACTAGCACGCATGACGTCATGAAACGCTGTCAGCGTGAGGTTATCAGTGCTCCGTTCGTCATCGACTGACAACTTCATCACAGGGAGGGAAAATTGCCGTACAAGGAACGTCTGTGCCGGCCAAATCATCGCTACAAGCTTCCATTGCCAAAATGTGGAAGAGCTGTCATTACTTGGAAGGAAATAGTCATAACAGGAGAGGAGGAAAGCAATCATTGATGTTCGCTCTCGCCGAGGTTTGACCTGTGAAAGCGAGGTCAGTGAGGGAAAGGACTTAGATCACAGTTGCCCCTGTGTCTATCACGTAAAGATTGCTTCCACGTGACCCTGCATCTCAGCTGTGCAGTTTTTGCTCCTTCGGACCGGGGCAATGTATTCGACAAGGCATTGTGTTGTTTCTTTGATTAGACACACAGTGATGCTGCATTATTGTTGTAAGCTAATGATGTAAACGTTCGCCAGAAATATGTCTTGCAGATTTTCTTGAATTGAAAACGTCAAAGCCAGCTAATATAAACAAACACAGAGAATACTTCCAAATGGCCAATACAACGTCAGCTTAATTTTGCGCAGTGTTATCATAAACAGTTTTAAACATTCAAACTCAAAATAAAGCTGAAATGCGTAGGATGTCCGCTCTATCTATAAAGCAGGAGCTACCCTATGCTGCAGTAGAGTTTGAACAAATACAATGTCGCTTCTTTTTAATGAACCACAACAGGTAAGAAGCCACTACGGCTGAATGAGTCGAAGTCGGAAACATTCGCGGACACTGTACCCCAGTTTTGAAATCTCGGCCTTACAGTCACTTGACTCGCACGCCCGGGGAGTTATGCTAAGATCCGGCCGCGTTAATGTATCTGCGTTTTGTGACAAACGTCTTGCTCGGCGGTACTGTATTCCATGCACCTTAACGCTTCGCGTGATTCGGGTGTAATCTTAAGCTAAACGACGTTTATATAAATGTCCGTTCTCGCGAGTAATGCCGAAATTTGAAACTGGGGTACAGTGTCCGCGAATGTTTCCGACCTCGACCATTTCAGCGCTACTACGCCGATGACGAATCGTATCACGAACGCCAGCTCCATCCATCAAACCCAAAATTGCCCGCCCCTCTGAAAAGAAACCACATCAACATCTCGCCAGGCAGCGCCACCGTGCACTTCGAGCAAAAGCTGTCCGTAGAGAGGGTGAGACGCCTCACGCAAAGCACGCAAGTTTCACGTCGCTCAGGCCGTCACGCACGCCACGGCACGCAAGTGATGGAGCGACTTGGGGCACGAGCTGCACGTGGAACGGCGACTATGGGGTCAGCCCGGTTTTCGCGTGCCCCGTGCCTTGCGACTCGCGCAAGTCGTGCGGGACACGGCAAACGGCGTCGACGACGCGGATGACAAATGCGTTCCGTGCACGGATAGCGCGTGCCTGTCAATGATAAACGATACTAGCTACCGTGCCGCGGGTCTCTCGTCAACACGCGCCTGACTGGACGAATGAGGCTGCTTGTTTAACGATGCCGAATAAGCGCGTACGTAGACTCGCAGGCAGAAAATGGCAAAGGCTAAACCAGGCTTGTTTTACAAAAGACTCTCTCTCTCTCTGTCTCTCTGTCTCCCTGTCTCTCTCTCTTTCTCTCTCTCTGTCTCTCTCTGTCTCTCTCTCTCTCTCTCTCTCTCTCTCTCTCTCTCTCTCTGTGGCCTCTTTCTTTCATCTATACAGGCAGAATTCCGATTCATCAGTTAAACACACTATGTTCAATATTGTGAATCGATGCAAGATGCTATGGTTGATACACCTACAACTGTGGTTTGTTTTCCACCCATCATACCGATACTCCAACAGAGCAACGGAGCGATCTCTGCCTGATTTCAGGGAGGGAATGAGCAGCAGCAGCGATTATCCATAACAAGCGAGGGATTTTTTTTTAAATCTTGATCAACAAGAAATATCACGTTTATTGTTGCCCATGAACAGCGTAGCTCTCAACCAAGTGCTTGCAATTTTTAGAAACAGTAAGAATTGTTCAGGCATGCTTACAGGACAAACTAAACGATAAAACCTTCCCCGAAATACTTGAAGCACGGCTTCAAATTTTAAGAAAAACGATCCAAATCTTTCGTGAATGCGTCAGCATCACGTTAAAAGATGGAAACCTTTCTAGAGTAATTGCTTTGGCTACAAAACAGATTATCTCAAATCGACACGAATTATTATCGCAATGTCTCATCACACTGCTTTTCTCTTTCTTCCTCAACGACAACGCCATTATGATCGGCCATCAAAACCCCAATTTGACACATAAGATAAGAGACGATGTCGCAGATGAATCTCCAAAATAATAGCGGGCGCACTTTGCAAGGCGAACTAGAGAAGCTATCCAAGAGCCTTTTGTGCAAGCAGCTCAAATATTTATTTCAGGGAGCAAGAAATGAAATCAATAGAAGCAACCAGGGGACGCTACTGTGCCTCCACAAGGACCAATTTGCCTTTTCGCCCGAGATGTTTTCCTATTAGTTAACAGCGAAAGCAGGAAATGGAAAGGCTGGGAAGAATCGTAGAGGAGGCGACTCGGACAAAAGCATGTACTCCAAGAAATCAATATGTCATCATGCTGTCGTGGTCTGATTGCGTGCTTTAGCGATAAGTGTCCCGAGAGAAAATGTTGCCTCTTTTCACTAAACCTGTACAGCTAAAACCCCCGACGACAGCCATTTAACAGGATCTCTATAAGCAAAATGTGAGACTAATGCATCAACACGTAAGATAAATCTCAATGAGAAGAAAACGTTCCACATGTTCTCAGCATCTTATTCACCGACATATGGCAAATACTTGTAGTCACAGCCATTTCATATACCAAAGTACACAAACAGTGATGCTGCTGTTCACAGTACAATTGTTTTACTTCTAACAATATCAATTTTTCCTATGTAAAACCTTTCCGTCCAATTCCAGTATGTAAGTACCGACGTGTGAACACGTGTACAAAAGGAATGGGGCAGCTGCTATAAAGACTATTCCGTTGGTTTCGATGAATTGCGACGTCAGATCCGCGTGATGAGATATCGCGGCAGATCGAGGCGTTCGTGTGAAGTTCCTGAAATTGGACGTGCGAAATCTTGGACGTCAAATGTGATGCCTCGCGATCTGTTTCTTGAAAGTGCGATTCGTATTTCTGGGTTTCTATTTTAGTATATTGCGTGTCTGTCGAAGGAGTATCACAAGTCCCTGTCACCATCGGGAGTAAATTTCCCATCTTTTACATTTCCAGCATTCAGTAAACAACAAAAGCAACGACACAGCTTTCTTGTTCTTGTTCGCAGGAATGGATTAATCACTCTGACAAAGAAAGGACATAGAGCAAAGCAAGACCAGACTTTTTTACGTAGATAAACACCCAATATTTTCTAATCCCAAATCAAATTATCGCATGGCCAAATGTGTTTCTAAAATGGGAACCATCAGAGGCTCCAACACGAAGGACCAAAAGACCACTTTGCCTTTCCTTCAACCACGCCTACGAAAGTCCACAAATGATATCTGGTACAACCCGGTGTGTTGGGGTGTTTACTCCGTTCGCCACAAACACGCCCATACCAGGGCAAACACTATACTTTCCCATGAGACAAAGGATGTAGGTGTCCGACACGGTGGAGGAGCACGATCTGCCTTGACCCTTGAAGGTTTTCTGTTTGTCTTCGCATATCGAGTGTTCCAGTCACCTCCAGACAGCAGGCTCTCGTTGCGGGCTCGAGCCACGACGTAGGTAGCCAGCACGTGACGAGAATGGGCCGTGAGGATTTCGCATAGTTTGCCAACACAAGGGTCTGAATAAGCAAGTGCCATTACAGGAAGAAAGCACTGGCTCAAACATATTTTGAAGGTTTCAGGCTGTGTGTCTGAGAAAGTTAGAGAGCGTTGGGGGGGGGGGGGGAGAGAGAGAGAGAGAGAGAGAGGAGAGAGGAGAGGAGAGAGAGAGAGAGAGAGAGAGAGAGCGAGAGAGAGAGAGCGAGAGAGAGAGAGAGACAGAGAGAGAGAGACAGAGAGAGGAGAGAGAAGAGAGATGAAGACAGATAAAACTTCTGCACATAACTGAATCAGATGGACCTCTGACTACACACCATCCCCCTGTGAGCGAGAGACCCAAGAATGAAGACAATGAAACAATGACCAGGTACATACTTACTGATGATGCTTTTGATGGAACTGGCTGGGATAGGGGAGAGCACAGTAGAGATGAGAGAATGAAAAACACTGAGGCAGAGACCAAGAAGTCATTGAGAGACGAGGGAGAGTCTATCCTTCAGACATGAGAGCATGAAACAGAGACGAGGTAACAGCAAACTGAGGTAGCGAGAATAATAACTCGAGAGAGATATGAGAGACGACCGGACTGAGAGGGGCTACCGCGAGAGAATGCTACCAGCAATGTGAGGAGAGAGAAGCAAAGCACTGGGCATAAAAAAGCACTCATGAA
>JAWQFJ010003192.1:45000-54909 GCA_034096865.1 Theodoxus fluviatilis | reverse complement strand
CGTCACGTTACAGCCTCGATTCTGAAAATTTGATACATTCAATCGGACCTAACTTCCAGTTAGTGTGCAAAATCTCAAGGAAATCCGTCCAGTAGTTTTTGATATATAAGCCGTGGAGTCGGGACAGAGACAGACAGACAGACAGACAGACGGACAGACAGACAGACAGCCAGACAGGACAGACAGACAGACAGGACAGACAGACAGACAGACAGACAGACAGACAGACAGACAGACAGACAGACAGACAGACAGACAGACAGACAGAAGACAGACGGACACGACAACAGACCAGACAGACAGACGACAGACAGAAAGACAGACAGACAGACAGACAGGAAGACAGACAGACAGACAGTACAGACAGGGAGGAGGCATGCAGGAGGCAGCAGAGCAGGAGCGAGACAGACAGACAGGACACAGACAGAAGACAGACGACAGACAGCAGGCAGAACCGACAGACAGACAGACAGACAGACAGATAAGTCTGTAGACCTCCAGTAAACCTGAGGGATAAGTCTGTAGGACCTCCAGTACACCTGGAGGGATAAGTCTGTAGGACCTCCAGTAAACCTGGAGGGATAAAGTCCTGTAGGACCTCCAGTAAACCTGGAGGGATAAAGTCTGTAGGACCTCCAGTAAACCTGGAGGGATAAAGTCTGTAGGACCTCCAGTAAACCTGGAGGGATAAGTCTGCGGACTTCCCGCCCATTGACCAGTAAAGACCTGAGGGATAAAGTACTCGAGTTTAGGACCTCCAGCAAACCTGGAGTGTACGACCTTAAAAAATCACTTTCTCTTCAAGCCTCGATTCTGAAAATTTGATACATTCAATCGGACCTAACTTCCAGTTAGTGTGCAAAATCTCAAGAAAATCCGTCCAGTAGTTTTTGATATATAAGCCGTGGAGTCGGGACAGACAGACAGACAGACAGACAGACAGACAGACAGACAGACAGACAGACAGACAGACAGACAGACAGACAGACAGACAGACAGACAGACAGACAGACAGACAGACAGACAGAAAGACAGACAGACAGACAGACAGACAGACAGACAGACAGACAGACAGACAGACAGACAGACAGACAGACAGACAGACAGACAGACAGACAGACAGACAGACAGACAGACAGACAGACAGACAGACAGACAGACAGACAGACAGGCAGGCAGGCAGGCAGGCAGGCAGGCAGGCAGGCAGACAGACAGACAGACAGACAGACAGACAGACAGACAGACAGACAGGCAGGCAGACAGACAGACAGACAGACAGACAGACAGACAGATAAAGTCTGTAGGACCTCCAGTAAACCTGGAGGGATAAAGTCTGTAGGACCTCCAGTAAACCTGGAGGGATAAAGTCTGTAGGACCTCCAGTAAACCTGGAGGGATAAAGTCTGTAGGACCTCCAGTAAACCTGGAGGGATAAAGTCTGTAGGACCTCCAGTAAACCTGGAGGGATAAAGTCTGTAGGACCTCCAGTAAACCTGGAGGGATAAAGTCTGTAGGACCTCCAGTAAACCTGGAGGGATAAAGTCTGTAGGACCTCCAGTAAACCTGGAGGGATAAAGTCTGTAGGACCTCCAGTAAACCTGGAGGGATAAAGTCTGTAGGACCTCCAGTAAACCTGGAGGTATAAAGTCTGTAGGACCTCCAGTAAACCTGGAGGGATAAAAGGGAGGAACAGCTTTCCAAAACAGTTGCTGCCAGAAAATATTGCGTATGTGTGATATTTGAGCACTCGTGAATGGATGGAAAGTCGCATAACAAATGGAGGACTTAATGCAAACGTGTCCAAAGGCCAGGTTATTGGGAAGTTCTTTTGAATAAGTGCTTCATAAATCAAACTTGGACCGGTGCTGTCGAGTTGTAAGGTTTAGGGCTTTGAATAACATACCGAAAACTGAATCGATGACCGTAATTATTCCATTGTCAGCATGGTAAATAGCGGGCACCAACAATGCTACTGTGTCGCTTCGACCCGGAACTATGGAAAGTTTTTGGCAGAGTATTTCCGTCCGTGAGACCTGTGACCTTTGCTTTATATTTAAAAGACATCAATGAACTTTGCATGTCACAAAAATGCCGTGGAATGATTTTCGTCACTCGTGATTACGTTTCTCTCCGGAGTGGTTGGGCTCTCGTCCCAGCGCTTTTCTCAGATTGTAGGAGCCAGTTCCGGACTGGCGTGCAGAGCGATGGGAGGCAAATCGAATGAGACCAGCGGGCTGGAATGTGTCACCTGTCTCATTGACCCTTGCTGGATGTTGCCTTGCCACTCAAACGTCCCTTGGAATCGGGTTTCCCGTGCTCCCAGCCTACAGCACGCCACAGAGAGACTGCGTCTGTGGCTTTGTAGGCTTGGATGTTCTTCTGTCCTGGACAGGCGAAATTGCCACCATTAGCAGCAGCTGAAAAATAAAATTGCTTCGCGAAAGCTGAAATATTTGACTTTTGAAGGGTCGTAACTGCCAATGGAACCCTGGACGCAAGGCGTATCGTGTTTTCAACAGGGTGAGCTGGCGCAGTCCTGAGGGAAGACACAGGGGCACTCTGTCTCGGGACATGCCAGTTTGGGTGAAGAGCTGTTGTCCACGGTGCCAGAATAGCATGCCCGAATTCCTGTTAGTGACACTGGTGAAGAGGAGGCGCTCTGGTAAATGCCGAGGGAAAGGCTTTCACATAGTGGCAGATGAGGCCACAGATAGATAAAAGCCTTCTGGAGTCCTACAAAACCCCTACCTACGAAATGGTTACGAATTTTGACACATTCTTTGTTGTAATATTGAAATTGCTCATGATACTTCGGCTCGTAAGCGAAGTCTTAGTAACAGTTTTTCCCTCGTTCTGTGGTTCCCAATACCATGTTGATAGTTACTTATGGTTAACATGCATTTTTGTTTCTTTGGAAGAAGAATGATACACAGCATATACTTGTACGTACTGTATAACAATCTTGGAACTCCTGACCCTTTGTGTTCGTTTTAACGATACGTCTTTCCAAGCCATTCTTCCATAGGCCTGTCCTTGTCGTATTTGCTCCAGAAAAATCATTCTTCTCCACGCTGTCTCTTTTTGTGATGATTGAAAACAGTGTGATTTGCATACTGTGGAAAAGAATGAATATTTCATTTATTCCTGCGGCATCACAATGGTTGATACTTGTCAAATCTATAACCACCAAACGCACAGAAGATGATATAGAGCAGGCAAACGTGCTCAGGGAGAAAAAGCACGGCCGACAATGAAGGTGTAATGGAATATTGACTTTAATCACGACTGCAGAAAACCAAGCTTGATGAAATATCGACTTTAATTACACTTTCGTCATCCGAACACGACCAGCGCTCGTGAGGTTTCGAATCTCACGCTGCGTGTCGTTCAAGCAAACAGCGTGCATGGGGACTCGGTAGGCTGCATGGATCGCTCGTAAGGAGCCGTCAAGATTGTGTTGACTCTTAACAGGACGCTATTGTTCACGTTGGGCTGTAGTCGATGGCATATGTTGCGGCAAGGCAGTTAGAAACTATCGACCGTCGTGTCACAGGTGTGTTGCTTACAAACAACTCTGCAGCCCCGGAATGAACATCAGTTAAAAAGGTAATTAGTTGAGGAAGCGTTCAAACTTTGCATAGGGGAAATGGCGTGGAAGTGATATTTTGTCTCGCTATTCAGGCAGGAAGCTATAGTATCCGTTAAGCATAATTTGTTCATAGCCACCGACATGAAATATGCCCCAGCGGTCTGCGCCCATGTATTTTGCGTGTGTTTGTGTTCGGTGTTAGATCGATTATGCTGATCGCTTGCCGTGAATACCAATGAGACTAGGCCTACCCACTGCTGAGAGACATGTGACCATCCTCAATGCAGAGCCTGGCTTTTACGAATACGTGTTCTGCTCATGAAGCGACTGTGCACTTAGCTTCCTGCATGCATGTTTAACAGATGCATATCCCTTCGCTTTTTTGTCGGATGTTGTCACACACATATCAAACAGCCTCACGCAAAAAACAACAACTCATTGCCTGTTCCAATGCAGGTTTTTGTAAAGATCTAACGTGGCCATGCAACCGAGACCTACATGGACGACTGACATGGCGGCTTGGCCTCGTCAGTCCATCGAGGGTTGGTAGAACTCAGGAGAGCACTTCCATGAAAAACCCATCGCCCGCATCTGTTTCCTCGGCAGCACTCGGAGCGGCCCTCGAGCTTGGCGTGCGATGAGTGGGCGCGCCTTGCTGATAGTATTTGGATAGGTGGAATCACGGCACTGCCCGCCACAATTATGCAGATGATTGTCTGCGCACGCAACGGTCCCGTGCCGCCCGCGTGCAAATTGGCGAGCACGCAACGCGCTCCTCGCTAGATTTCCATTTGTCTTGAAAGCAAACCACCATCTGCACCGTAGACTCTGCCCTTCCTGCCGCATCTCTGTCTCGCTCGGCATTGCTCCTTTTGTTTTTTGGCGAATAACTGCCTGGCCTGGGCAGCGAGTTTTTAGACCAGGAGATCTGCTAATCAGGCAGATGTCGACCGATAATGCGACCCACCTAGAAAAACTCCCAGAGGAGCGCTGCCGAGGAGGTGTTCGGAGTTGCAGAGTGGGAGCTTCTTTTAGAGCTCGAATTTCACGCGGAAATGGAATCCTTTAAGTGTTTTTAGCGTAAAAAGTGACATGAATATTTAGGTCTTTAGGTTCGAAAGCTTGCTTCGCTTCTGCTTGTATTTCTTCCTGTTTTTTCTTCTCTTTTTTTGTTGCTGCCTTCTTTCTGTGTGGACAGTTTAAAATGTTTCGAAGGATGAGTGAGTGAGTGGGTGGACTTGTAGACGAAAGAATCAGAAAAAAAAACATCCATTTGAATCCTGTAAAGAGACGCGTGATAATCATAATCAACATTACAACATATCTTCTCTGATAACATTGCATTTACTCTTACATCAGGCAAATAGAATTGTAGAGCCTTCGTTGTTCCGATAACGCTGACAGATGTCCGCCTCTTAAATGCGTCTGACTGATTCGGCATACCGTTTCACGGTTCAGTGCATCCGTTGACACTTCTTCGTTACCACAAAGACAGCGAGGGATATTTTCGTAGTTAGCGGCCTTGGGTATGTGGAACACCAAAGAGCTTGAAACCTGTACATCTACTAGTAAAAAAACAAATGGTCCCTGACACGGTGTGGATAATCTTCTCCGAACACTCACAAAGAGGATTTTCAGCCATTGTTGAAGCAGACTTGCAGGGCAGAAGGCTTTAGGGGGACTAGTGCGATGTTGCTGCAATGAGACACTATAGGACGTTGCTATGCTTCACGCAGGCGACGTATTTTCCCTATGCTGCCACCAAAGCTGCCTGTCAAGCTTCTTCTGTTTGAAACCTCCATGGTGGTTGAAAAACGCCCTTGGAGGACCCGAATGACCCACTTTCTTGTGGCCACTAATTGGAAAGCTAATTGATTGAATTCACGCCAGTTAGTTTTCAAACCGCCCTTGTTGTTTTTACATTTGACACCTGACCTCGGGACGCGTTTCTTCTACACGGGGCGCCTGCTGCTACCATTCCTCGCTGCTGCACGAGTTTTACGTTGTCGCTCAAGTAGTTCTTGACAAGAAATGAACTCTATTCAGTACAAATCCATATCTGCTCCTTCTGGAAGGTTCGTTATCGCCACCGTCATCGCGTCATTGTATAGCATGGGCTGATGTCTTTGGAGGCGATTTTCTTCCTTCTGCCCTGGCCTGACCCTTCCCTCATTCATTACATCCCCCCACTCGCCGCTCCCTGACCCCTGTTCCTCTTTCACCTCTCTGCCTTCCTTCTCCAATCCCCGACTCTAATTGTCCCCCTATCATTTTTCTTCTTTCAGCATGCACTGGCCATGTCGTTGACCTATTTATGACTGGCCAATGGCTCTGCTGGAGTTGTAGTCTTGCAGTTTGATAGCTGACAACAGGTCATTACACTGTCACAGACACTTCACGGAGTGGCCCTGACCCGGAATGCCCCTTACATGACTCCTTAGAGAGAGAGAGAGAGAGAGAGAGAGAGAGAGAGAGAGGGGCAGACAGAGAGAGAGAGAGAGAGAGAGAGAGAGAGAGAGAGAGAGTGAATGTGATTACTTGTCGTTGTATAAGTGGGTGCTTTGAGGAGGTATGTGTCCGAGAAAATCCCTCCCCTTACACAATGGCAGTCATAGTTACACATACCCGATCCCACATCAAACCCGCTATGATGCTGACTGTCCTGCAAAGCAGGAAGCCAACTAAGCTACGCCGATGAATGGCTGATTGGAGGGTAGAGCACGCCGTCGTTTACTGTACACAGACAATGACCTGTCCAGCAAAGGCCGACTCGCCAACAGGCTGACCGCTGCCTAATCACGATGATTCGGCGCGGCCTCGGCGCTCTACATGATTACCCTTGCTGAATTAATGATCGGGGCAGCCCGGGTCGACCATTAGCCACCGTTTGATGGGAGAAATCCAGCTGCCTCAGTGCGCATGAGCGGAAGTCAACTGCACGTCAAGCCGCCCTTATTTGGTTCGACTCCGCGGGTGCCCGGATGGGGCCGGAAGTGGCCAAGATTGATCCTGGCCATCTTGGTGAGACTGGGCACGCGCGCACGTGCGGAGGATGGGGAACCGATACAAAGCGGGAACGTGAGAAGCCTGCCGAGCTAATTGAAGTCCCAGTTTGGGAAGAAGCAGTCTGGGACAGAGAAAATACGAAGCGAGAAATCGAGGCTAGACACCCGAGGTGAAGTAAAGTGGCTGGCAAACGTGGGAAAATGTTGCGATAGAAGAGGAAAGAAGGGCTGGAGGAAAGCGAGGTGGAAATTGGCAGAGTTTGCACCAACGATCCTGCGGGTGGATCCGTTCGCGTTCACTCATGGTTGCGAAGAGGGCTGAATGGAAGTAAACAAACCCGTGGAGTGGAGCGTGTGTTTGAAAATTAGACTTCGAACGTTGAAAAACAGGACTCGACATTTTTTCGGTTCGGTGCTTTGCTGCGGCCTGTTGAAGAAGACGTTATGAAAGACGTTTAGGAGAAATAATGGCGCTGAGTTCAGTGCATTTCCAGTCTACTGCACACGTCTGAGAACACCTAGTGCATGCTCTTCAGAGGACTCCATGAACATCGAAACTATTTCCGATAATCTACACACATGGATGCATCGCGATGATCACACTTTTTGAAGAGGGCAGTCGACACTTTTTCCTTCTGTGAGCCATTTCTCATTCTAGTAGATGTGTGTAATCTTTTCATCGAGGAACCAATGAGAAGTAAATTGAACTTGGGTTCAAGATTGATTTCTTTCTGCTGCCTGAATTCATGATGAGACGTAGTTTTCGGTGCAGTCTCTCCGTGCACGCACTTAATGTGTTCGTACCAACCTGCTTGCATGCTCATACAGCCAGTCAGGATTTCTATACGGTTCCAACCACGCACCATGGATACCGAGTGCCAAGGAGGTAGGACGTGGTGCGGAGATGGCAGATGCGATGATGCATGTCGTTGAAAAGGACGTTGAGAGCAAGAGAGGCCATCGCCCGTGTTTCCCTCTGGAGGTCGGCAGGGTGCTGTGGTGTTTTTCTTCTGCAGTGCCATCACGTTCCAGAAGCAAAATCAAAATCATCTTGGCAGCGCTGTCTGCGTTGTTTTGATCTACAAGCTTCCGCCCTCACTCGTTAGGCTTCCATCCAAAGCTTCAGAATCGACTCGCACCTTCTGAGGCTTCTCGAGAAGTTTCTCTTAACCTTTCATCGACCTCAGGAAAGGCTCCTTTGCCGAGATTCGTCTAGGTTTCTTTTGATTTTCTCACTAATGGGGCCGAGATCCAACTTTCATGTGCCCCTCGCGTCGGTAGGTGTGATTCAAACGCCCCCTCCCCGTCCCCGCGTAAATTGTCTGATAAGAGATCGCCTCATCGGAAGTCGCGGGATGCTAATCTCCTTAACCCGAGTGACTCCCCAGGATCATTTGAGGTTATGACTGGCGTGAATTAAACTAAACACAGGCAGCTTGAAAGTGTTGACGCGGAGGTCGAGGGGCTGAGACAGAATGAACCCAGATGCACCGCTGTAGTTGAAAGTCAAGGATTAGACACTGCACCCTGCGCCTCTTGCAAGACCCCGCTGCATTATGCTATTTGAACTATCGTTTGCACGGTTCTCCTCTATGGATTGTGAATTTAAAGGGTTAATGAATGGTAGATATTTTTCATTATGAGTTTGCCACTTTTCGCTCATAAAATGCTAGGGTGCCACTGAAAAGGTGTCATACATGTAAGTTTTAGATACGTATAGCCATTATTCGGGACGTGGCGTGCGTTTTCTTCAGAAACATTGCTTTTCAGAATTTATCTTTTGGATGTTTCGGTGCGAATCGGGAATAATGAGTGAGTTAGAGTTTCATTCTGTAGTCATTTGGAGCGTAAGCTTAAGTGTAAATGTGTGTGTGTGTGCGGGTGCGCGCGCATGCGTGCATGCGTATGTGCATGCGGGCGGGCATGTGGCTGGTACTGGCTAGATATGATACGGGTTATCTCTGCAGTTTGGACGCACGTCAAGGTTGTACGACTGAAAACCTGCTATATACTGCTAAGCTTTAATATGTTACGAGGAATGATTGGAAAGTTTTATTATCTGTTGTTATCGATTTCTTTATTACTCTCCTTTACAACAACCTCGAGATCATGTCACTTATTACTTTGATGCCTCGATTCACAATATTGCGCAGCGTGAGTCGTCAGGTTTTCATCACCAGGGCCTTTTTGATTTTCGTTTCTTCTCATGTTCATTCTGGGCACAATAAAGAGGAACTAGCTCTCTTTTCAGTGAATAATTTGGAATGACTTGGGGAGTGAGGGGAGTTGTGTGTGTGTGTGTGTGTGTGTGTGTGTGTGTGTGTGTGTGCGTGTGTGTGTGCGTGCGTGCGTGCGTGCGTGTGTGTGTGTGTGTAGTGAGTGTATGTGTGTGTGTCTGTGTGAATGTGTGTGTAATATATATATATATATATATATATATATATATATATATATATATATATATATATATATATATATATATATGTGTGTGTGTGTGTCTGTGTGTGTGTTTGTGTGTATGTGTATGTATGTGTGCGTGTGCGTGTGTGTGTTTGTGTGTGTATGTGTGTGTGTGTGTGTGTGTGTCTGTGTGAATGTGTGTGAATGTGTGTGTGTGTGTGTGTGTGTGTGTGTGTGAGAGTGCGTGATGAGTGAGTGTGTGTGTGTGTGTGTGTGTTTGTGTGTGTGTGTGTGTGTGTGTGTGTGTGTGTGTGTGTGTATGTGTGTGTGTGTGTGTGTGCAGGGGTATTCAACTCACTCGTCCGCTCGCCTGAAGCGAGTAAAACTGTTTTCTGACAAGATAACACTGCAGAGTCAATAGCCCGACGGACAAGTAAAACACTTTAATGAAATATAGTGCTTCGATGCTGCTTCAAACTCTCATATGTATTTCCTCGGTTCCGTGGCTTGATTACAACAGTCATGTCGTGTGCTGCGGTGTCCGCCATCTTTCTCTGGACGTGATAACACGCCGCGACACGCCCTGTCGTGTAGATGTTTCGTTCACAACGAAAACGAATTCGATCTTGAGTGAGTGCGTTTGTGAAACGTAATGCAAGTGAGCCACCGCCAGTACCAAGTGGAAACGAAGCGATCCAAAAAAGAAAGAAAAACGAAGAATATAACATGAACACGAGCAACAAAATAATGTGCTTCGAGATAAATGGTACTACTATTCAGACGGGCAAGCAGAAAATCTTGCGGGGTAGTAAATTTTATGTGCAAGTAGCCCGACGGGTTAGTAAAACACACACACACACACACACACACACACACACACACACACACACACACACACACACACACATACACACA
>JAWQFJ010003192.1:25000-35000 GCA_034096865.1 Theodoxus fluviatilis | reverse complement strand
TAGTTTATTCTCGGCACACGCGCACTGGTTGTTTTGTTTTATGCAGTAATGGCTTGCTTGTCGTGTTCATGTTGATTTTCCTTCTGGGACTGTATTCACGGTAAACGCAGTTGCAGAGTGCCTTACACGTGAAGCTATGTCCATGTTTATTTGTCACTGCCAGGGTGGGAACATTTCTGTGGAGAATCTCACCACGTGCGTGCGTATACACAATGTTCGTGCTTTACAATACTTCACAATACTTTTACCTGTTATTTACGCACGCTGGTGCTGTTCTTTGGTAGCACTTCTGTCAACGCTGACCAGCTTCTGGTTCGTGTGGAACCAGAGCAGCAGGATTTCTGTTTCTCGAGATCGGATCTCCCGTGTCTCCTGATTCGTGAGACTCCTATCTGCCATTTAATCAGCTTTGACGCAGGAATCGAAGCGAAGAAAACAAGGCTTGCCTTTGCATATATACCAAGGCTTGACCAAAGCTTCACCCCAATGTTGCCAGTTCATCAACCTCGTGAAACTTGCACTCGTAAACACTTTTGTTCCCCCAGTCACTACTTATCCTGGTAATCTCTGTTCCCTCCAGCTCCACCCCTGGATACCGCTCTCATGGTGCCTACCGCTTGTGGCGTCCATGTATGCTCCGACCAACCGTCATCATTAAATTGTTTTTGCTTCGATGTAGGGGATCAAAGTCTTATGGCCGCATCCTCTGAACTGAGGAGAGTTCCGCTTCGATACATTATATCTGGACCCCTCCCTTTTGTTAATTATTTGCCTTTCACTTGGGAGACAAAGCTATTGTGGTCCTTCGTTCACGAAGCAAGGGTTTTTCTTCTCTTTTGGAGGGTGAATCGTTGGGAACGTCCTGGGTTAGTTTAGACGCTGTCGAAGTTAATGAAGGCGTTGTGTTCAACCCGGTTGCAATGCCTGGATTGGATTTGTTGCCGACGCAAATTTGACTTTGGTGTGAAGTGATGTTTCACGAACTGCTGTTGCACTATACGTATGTTGGTAAGTTTACAGTAAATAAAGATGCACGATAAAGTAATGGCAACGGTAGCAGCAGCAGCAGCAGCAGCAGCAGCATATAATAGCAGTATCGTTAATACAAGATATAGGAGTGATCGGAATATAAGAAACCGAGACGATTTGTTTTTCATTTGGGCTTTTCCTCACATCTACTGCAAATCTCCCCCACTCCCCACCTTTACGAAACCAAACGAACCACCAACCAAGTCAACGCGAAAGAATGATCTGGTTCTCCACACCTCTCGAAGTGCTCACTTTTCCTCCCATGACCCGCGGTGGCCTGCCAGGCCGTAACTAAGTCATCGTCTGCTGCGGTAACTTGGCTCAGCATCCCTTGTTACGCGGCTCAGGCCCGCATCTTGCCCAGGGAGCCGAGGCTGCCTGCGTACCTTAGCTGCCGATGCTGACAGCTACCCGCGGCTCTGCCTGCTGGGGAGATGAGGCTAGTGGGAGGAAGGGCAGGTCACATTAGGCGCTACAAGCAGCACAGGAGCTCATGCTCGCTTTCTTGGCAGGGCACCCCTTTCTAGGAGCCTGTCCGTCTCACGCCCGGGTCTCATCAACCATCGTTAGCAAACTAGGCTCCTGCAGACCTCGGCTCGCCGCATGCGCCCAGCCGCATGTGAGCTCTCCAGACGTGAGTAGACGTGTGTAGAGCCCCCCGGCAAGCTTTTGTTGCCCTCCACTGGGCGTTCTCTGGGAGCCCACCCAGGGATTTCCTTGTAAAAGCAGCGTGACGCTCTTCGAAAACTGTGGGGCTGACAAACACAGAGGGTGGTTGGATGGTTTGTGAAGGGAAGGAGTGTTTCCCATATTGGTTTGTGAAGGGAAGGAGTGTTTCCCATATTGCTTTGTCGGTCATGGAGAAGTTGAGGCAGGTGTTGCTGTAACTTTGGCGGCGACGTTTCTGCCCGTAGACTCCCGTCTTCTACGTTACTATTTCATGGCTTTGTTTCTTTTGGGGGTAATTTGCAACGTCAAAGTTAATGAAGCAGAACGTTCAATTTGTTTCGTGACACATTAGTTTGCCCACGAATAAATGGAAATAAGACGGCCATTACTTTTCATTGCCTCATAGAGTACATCTGCGCATGTTTGTGTCTGGCATCTGTAGTCTTCAGTAATTTAGTCCGTTCATCTGTCTGCCTGTCTGTGTGGTGTCTGTTAGCCTGTCTGCCTGTGTGTGTGTCTGTCTGTCTGTCTGCCTGTGTGTGTGTGTGTGTGTGTGTCTGTCTGTCTGTCTGTCTGTCTCTCTCTCTGTCTCTCTCTCTCTCTCTCTCTCTCTCTCTCTCTCTCTCACACACACACACACACACACACACACACACACACACACACACACACATACAGACATTCTCTCTGTTTTGGTCTCAGGGATTGTCACAATGTTCACCTTGCTCCCTCTCTCTGTGTCTTTGTCTCTCTCTCTCTCTCTCTCTCTCTCTCTCTCTCTCTCTCTGTGTCTTTGTCTCTCTCTCTCTGTCTTTGTCTCTCTCTCTCTCTGTCTTTGTCTCTCTCTCTCTCTCTGTCTCTCTCTCTTTGTCTGTTTCTCTCTCTGTCTCTCTCTTTGTCTGTCTGTCGGTCTCCCTCCCTCTGTTTGTCTCCCTCCCTCCGTCTGTCTGTCTGTCTGTCTGCCTGCCTGTCTGTCTGTCTGTCTGTCTGTCTGTCTGTCTGTCTGTCTGTCTGTCTGTCTGTCTGTCTGTCTGTCTGTCTGTCTGTCTCTCTGTCGGTCTCCCTCCCTCTGTCTGTCTCCCTCCCTCCGTCTGTCTGTCTGTCTCCCTCCCTCCCTCCGTCCGTCTGTCTGTCTGTCTGTCTGTCTGTCTGTCTGTCTGTCTGTCTGTCTGACTGTCTGTCTGTCTGTGTGTGTGTCTGTGTGTCTGTGTGTCTGTGTGTCTGCCTGTCTGTCTGTCTGTCTGTCTGTCAGACTGTCTGTCTGTCTGTCTGTCTGTCTGTCTGTCTGTCTGTCTGTCTGTCTGTCTCTCTCTCTCTCTCTCTCTCTCTCTCTCTCTCTCTCTCTCTCTCTCTCTCTTCTTTCCCTTCCCATTCTCTCATCTCCTTTTTTGTGATCTCCCGCATCGTAAAAACAGTGCGAATGGCTCTGTAGTAGCTCATCCTTTCTCGCTCCAAGACTTGCAGTGGTGGTGCCACACCGAGGCACGTGGACGCCTGAGGCTCTGGTGATGACCGGAACAAGGCGTCCATGTCTTTGAGGGCAGGCGCTGCTGCCATCCTCCACGGCGTGGCTAATTGCACAAATGGCGGTGTGAAGTCTGATGGCTGCTGCGGCTGGTGTCTGTAAAATGGGGCTGCCGTCGATCTTCAAACGCTCCCCGCGCTGCAATTCGAGTCCGCCTTTTTTTGGACGTCCGATGGGATTTTCATTAGAGCGCCATGTCGTACCCTCCGTTTTTGCGTGTTTATCCTCGTCGGAGAACAACACGCTGTCGTTACAGCGAGGTTGCCACCGTCGATTAAACTTTGTATTGTTGATGGAGGATCTCGTCTGTGCCCGTATTTTCGGGTTAAGTGAGAGTTCGAACTCATCTCGTGGCTTGAAGTGCTGAGAGAGTTTCATTGAAACATGTGAGTGTGTCGCAGTTCGTCAAGGTTTGACAACAATGTAAATATATTAGTTCTTGAAAAAGTGTTTGTGGGTGTGCATTAACACCTCATCATTAAAATACCCTTAAAATTGTATATCACATTTCAGGAGAGATAATCGGCTAATTAGGAACATCAGCGCTGAGGGTAGTGAGTAATCGAGATACCTTGTTCTCGCAGAGTTTCGATGTTGTGTAAAGGCTGTTTCTATATTTGCACTCCTTCGCATAGTAAATATATATTATTCTCAGTGTAGTAACATGTTAATTTGCTTGGATGACCTCGATCACAGTATGAAAACGCAGATAAAAAAATATCCCATTATTTCCTTTACGCTATTCTTAGAAGTTCATCAGGCGGGCTCTGTATTTAAACTTGGATGGTTTCCATGATTACAACTGTTGATGACAGGTCGACCTTGTGGTCGTCATTTTCCAAGTTCCTATCGTCCGAGTTGATGAGAGCAGACGATGCTTGAGTAATGGACTTGGACTGACGAAACTCAGGCTGACGTACCCAGTGAAGTCATTTAAATGTAGTAAGTGCTCTCGGGAGGATGTTGGGGCTCCACTGGATAGTTGTCACCGAGCAATTTGCTCCCTTCAGACGCTCCGGGGATTCCACAACGGGGGTGCCTAAGAAAACGAATCGCAGTCGAAGCAATCAAGCCATTTTAACGAGAAAGGCAAATTTCCGCAGCCTGTTTCACGCAAAGTTCAGGCGGTCAGCTTCTTCCAGATCGCGAAGCTGCAGTTTTCCATGTCTCGCTGCCGCTCCCACCGTATTATGCTGGTAATTGTAGCATTTGACTCGAAGTCCGTGAAATTGACCCTAACAAGTGCAGAGAGGCGTAAGCCGAAGAGGGAATGGAATTTTCTAGTGTTTGCCTCTTTTCTTTGCGCTGCTATGCCTTCCTTGTGCTTCACTTTCCATTCTCACAAATGGAAACGGACGCCTGAGGAAAATGGGAATATAACAAGAGGAGTCTGAAATACGGTTGCTTGAAGGAATTTCAATCTCAGCCAGGGCTGCAGCGCTGCCATGCACAGCATGGAACAAGTCGAAGACATAGCGAGAGTTTTGGCTGTTGCGTGGAGTGGAGCAATCTTTGAGAAAGATTGGAAAGGCCATAGGAGTGAAGGTAATTACTCCCACTATTGGAATGGCTATTTACGCTGAAGCGAATGGGGCGATGCAGCGATAACTGATGAAAGCACTTTTGCAGAAGAGCATTGGATTGTAGGGGCTAAAGCTGCTGATGAAACGAAGAGATACAAATGGATACATGGTGTTTCGGAACGTTAGACAGACAGCTTGAGCATGGGCGCGAACGGTGCCTACATGTTGTAGGCGAGCAGAAATCTTTTTATGGCCAGTCATCCTCCTGAAGCTCAGCGCTATCCTTGTTCCCTCATTTTTATTGTCGCTACAGCGAACGGACGAAAGTTCTTTAACCATTGCGGATGGGGTCTTTGATTGGAGTGAAAACAACTTACTGCATTGTTTTTTTGCGTGCACACTTTGTTTAAAAAAGAGAAAATACTCTCGTCGTCCTAAAGTAGCATTGCAATATATTCGCTTTCCCTATTTCTGTTTAGAGATAGCGACTGCAGTAGTTTGGTTATGGTTTGACTTAAAGTGTCTCATGAATTAAAAAGAGAGAAATTTGTTGGACCCTTATCGTCATTTGGAGCGTTTGGCCCTTGACATCATAGGAGTAGAATAGACCTTAGCAGGCAGCAATGGCGCTTTTATTTCTGCGTCGTATCCGTCGTGTCCGATCATCTGGTGCCTTAACTTGGTTGTGTGAAGTGTTTAGAGACCAAGACGTGATCGATAAGTCACTGTATAAAACCACACCTCTATCTTTATTATACGTGTGAAGTCTTGAACACAGAAATATAACCCCTGTCTAAAACCATTTTATGGACGACTAAATGTCATTTGAACTCTCATTTATGTCTTGGATTGTCTTGTCTCTTTGTTCAAACCATTTTGGTCTCCTTCTGTCTTTTCTCTCTCTCTTATCGTCTGGACTCGCCTGCATCGACTGTTCTCTCCACCGACTCCATCTTGTATTTTTCACATTTCTGCCTCATTTCTCCTCTCTCATTATTCCCTCCTTCTCTCTCGTTGGCTCATCCTCACACATTTATCTGGCATGGCCTCTCTGCCTGGCGTGGCCGCAGTGCTTGGCAGTCCAGGGGGCTTTGCCGCTGTCGCAATGCCCGTAACCCTATCCCCTCGTGTCGTCTTGGTGTTGTCCTCAATCACCAATGCCAGCGTCGGCTACAAGCGCGATCCAATAAGCGCGACAAACGCATTTAGCTTGTTTCGACAATTACTGCCTAGGCTTGACGAGTGCTGTCCGCTCCCTGGACAGTTGCACACCTCCCGATGTCATGTTCATACCTCGCACCTGCCATGGCTCAGTTGCAATGTTTTGCTGTGCGACGTGTTTCGTTCTTGCTCTGAAGACAGGTATTGGAGACGCAGTCCATAATGCTCGCCTTTCGCCCTAGAGAGGGTTCAGGATGTGGCGAAGGCCGTTCCAATACTCTCAGACTACTTTCTGTCCTTCCTGATGAAGTGTCCTGCATCACTCACGGCCTTCCTGTGTCCCAACTCACCGCGTCCTTAGTAACCCGCTCCCTCCCTAGAGACCCACCGTTTCCACCGTGGTCGGCTGAGAGGACGACGACCAAAGGCAAACAGCGCGCTCTTTAAAAAGCACAAATACATCTGAAGTTTCTTATCTAGCTCTGAGTTATTGAATGTTATTCTAGAATGCGCGCAAAAGCTACTGTCTCTAGATTTGATTTGTTTCATGGCAAGCTTCGACTCTTGACAACTCCACCCTGAATATATTTACGATTGGACCTTATCTTGTTGCTTTGAAAGTGTTCGGACACTAGTGTCTGGTGTTCATAAGTTTCGATGTATATCGTGGCTTCTGAAAAACCATCTCGTTTATTAATAAGAGCTCTGAACATTCATAGATTAACATGATGTGCTTCCTGTACGCCACCTCAGTATGAGAAAGGCAAAGTCATGTGGTTACCAAACAAAATGACAGACCACGTTTTCTCCCATTTTGCTATATAAACTACATTAACAATGACATAAACTCACAGAGCATGATTGATAAGTTCTCGTGGAGAGATAGTGTCTGAGTAAGTGGGCGCTTTTTCGAGACGAGAGTGCGTGCTTGTTTCCATCACTCGTCCTCCACACGTGGATCGATGGCTGGTGACGTGGAGGCTGGAGAAGTCGGGGACGAGACCGTGGGGTGTGCTTACGTGGCCAAGCGTTTGTGACGAATGGCGTTTTTCTCCATTTTTCTTTGGCCTTTCCAGACACCACTGGCGCGCAATTCTCCATGGCACTTTTTCTCCCTCCTCGTTTGCCAGAGGTGCTTGTCACTCGTCCTTTCTAAGAGCTTAAGTTTTTCCTCCAGTTGCGAGCGCATTGTGTTGGATATATGGCTTCTGTAGATCATCTCATTCGTTTTCCTCCCTTCCTTCTGAAACAGGCGTTTGATGTGTGGTTGATTCATGGCTTTTAGTTGGTTTTTATGCATGCCTGGATGAATCGTCAAAGTGTACAATTTCCGATCGTAAATTTCTGTGATTTTGATGTCGTGATATTCCATTTGAGATTTGTTTTAATCGCATTCAATGCCGCATAAGTGGCAAAGAATGGCACGCACAACGATCAAAGAACATGGAAGCTTTGCGTGCACTTGAGATGAATTACTCGAGAATTCTGATACGTACATATCGCTTCAAATTCCTGTTCTCCTCTCATGTTTGATCTTTTGTTAAGTAGAAAACAATTCATTTGTCACGACGATCGCTTCACTGCGTAATAAATCGTGCAAGAAATTGACTGCAATCTGATACCACGTCTTTCTTGTAAAGAGTTTGCTCCTCTCAGAAGCAGCGTTCTTTGCCAGATTGATGCAGACGCAACCTTTTGTGCTCACAGTCGTCAGGCGCCTGTATTTCATCGTCAGATGTTGTGCGCCTTTAATCCTTTATCGTCGCATTTGAGAAGAAATTAATGTCGAACGAGAGAGTGTCGTGCTTACAGTGCCTCACGCAAACGGATGATCGCTTCTTCGTTTGAGAGCGGAGGCTTGTAGGAGAAAAATACCACGAACTGTGTTCAGCATCTTCGGAAGCCGTTTCAGTTTCTTGTCAATGGCTTAAAAACTGCCAGGATTTTCCCGATTGAATGGATGAACCAATCGGTCTCGATCACCAATGCTGCATATGCATTTTTTCTGTTCTCTTAATGACTTTGGTGTGTAAGGCCGGAGGGCAGGTTTTGATTTTGGTTTTTGTGGGATTTTTTGTGTGTCCAGATATCGCAACAATATCTCCAGCTACATAGATCTTGCATCATTTTCGTCTTTTTTTGTTGTTCCATCTCTGGCTGTCCCCTCAGCACCATTTACTTCTTGGAGTGGAATTGGCAAACTTCTTATCTGGGAAGAGTCTTGGACTTCTGTCTTGGACTTCTGTCAACCAGTGGTGGACACGGCTCCAGGCTGTGGCGTGCGAGAGCTCCGTCTACAGACGACCTCTAATACACTGTAGCGTAGCAACGCATCCGATGGCTTCTCTCTCTTCGAACTGATAGCATCGGCAGTCGCCAACCGCAGGCGTGAGGGAGGCAGGGAAAATCACAGAGGCCAGAGCCCACTCACGCACCGTGGGGCCGGGCAGTCGGCACAATGCATACATTTACACTGCTAATGCCCCACGGTGCAGCCCGACTCCGCCCTGCCAGGCGTAATGTGGACGCTAGGTGGCGCCACACACACCGCTGTCATGGCGCCCGCCTCGCTGTCATCGCCCTCTGACGGAAGCTGGCCGGAGTGGCCTCCCTTATCCCAGCGTCCCAGACGGCATGGGGAGACACGCTAAGAAAAAGCAAAGTAGGCAAACAGCATAAGGGAGGCTCACTGCAAAAATAATGAATTACATTGCAGGAGAGGTCTTTGACAATTTCGAACACTGGCGTCTGTATTTCTGAGTATGGGACCAAAAAGAATATAAATAATAAGTCGGTAACGATTTTCTGTACTGCCTTCGTGACTTGAAGGGAATTTTCACGGCCGCAAGGGGTTTCAAATTGGGTTGGGTCCTCGCGTGATCTTTCAGCATGACACGGCAAAGGAATCTGTTGGTCCGAGGATAATCGTGTTGCGTCCGCATGGCCCGTGGCAATTCGACTAACTAAAAGCATTTTGTCCGCGACACACGCCAGAAAGTGTCAAAGGACGTGCTTTTTGTTTGACTACGAAACCATGGTGGGAGATGCGACTTCCGTGTAGCGTGGCCCTGTACCTTGCAGTAAGCTTTGGCGTAGCGCTGACGTTCAAGGCTTAATTCCATCGAGGACTGGCAGCGTCCCCACTGACGGTGAAGGCTGCCCCGTCCTCCTCTCCCTGACGAGGCTTTTAGGCCTGTCTCTGGGACACGCGCCTCTCCAGTCTGCAGCCAATAGTCCCCTGTCTGTCCAGGAGCTGTGAAGTGGAGGTAACAGGGAAGGGGCTGAATGTTTTGGAGAGGGTGTGGAGCAGTGGAGAAAGAGAGAGAGAGAGAGAGAGAGAGAGAGAGAGAGAGAGAACGAACGAACGAATGAATGAATGAATTTATTGAATAGGCCACATGCCCCTTTCAAGTATACAATGTTAGTGCATGTCAACACATTTCAAGTATACAGTAACAATACATTTCAAGTGCAGTGTCAATACATGCCAATTCATCCAAGAGAATAATCAACAGATATAAAAGCTGTCCCGCTCCGCGGAATCAAGCGCATCATGTCTATGTTTAAATACCTTATACAAAAACATGCTTGTAGATCTTGTGGTCTTCATTTGCTTACTGGACATCAGGAATGTTACTGGTTCATCGCCGTTGTAATCTAAAGATTAAAAAACCCGTTCCTTTAAATCGTGTAATGAAGGACAATAGAGAAGAAAATGAATGAGAGAGAGAGAGAGAGAGAGAGAGAGAGAGAGAGAGAGAGAGAGAGAGAGAGAGAGAGAGAGGTTTTCTCTCGCCGACGATCCAAAGAATATAAACAGATAAATAAAAGCTTTAAAATACATGTATTGTTTCACATGGAGGTAGAAATGTTAGAAAACGAACACATTCTGCTACGGAGGCGGGTTCACAGCATGCGACTTAGAGACGACGTAGTTGAGATATTTTACCGTATTCTTGTATTCCACCGTATGAGAAAACGTGTTTTATGGTAAATAGGTTGAAGGGGGCTCTTCTACGCTTTTTGTTTCTTGTCTTAACAATAATGGACGAACAGTCATGCCCTGGTAGCGTGTTAAAACGTCCATATTTTT
>JAWQFJ010003192.1:5000-17500 GCA_034096865.1 Theodoxus fluviatilis | reverse complement strand
CGCTTTCATTCGAAGAATTTTGGATGAACATTCATGCCTGTAATAGAAAGTTTGATATTGGGCTTCCTGAACTCTCCTCGCATCTGCTTGGTTAAGATGCACTTGTCTCGCACTTGACCGGCTTGGACTGTTTTTGCCTGCAAATCTCTCGGACTGTCCGTTTCGCTACTTACCCTGACTGGCAACGATGAAGAGACGATTCATGGAGGCCATAAACGATGGCCGACGTTGTGCACGGCCCGTTGATGACCGCGGGAGCAGGCGGCTACTCTGAAATTGGCTTTATCGATGTGCGCCCCGAGTGTCTTGCAACTCCCGATGGACGTTGTAACTGAATCTCATTCATCATGTGTGGGAGTTGGACGCCAGTGGAAGCATTGTTCATTCCGCTCAGTCTGTTTGTCAGATCCGTGCGAGAACAACATTAATCATAAGCGTAGGGGCGAATCCAAATCGAAAGTAACACAGGGGCAGGGTTCCCTCGAAGCGCTCCCTTTGCTGTTGCAACCTCGTTGTGGTGCGATCACGATATTCCTTCCCATTCCACATGCTTCACTCGAGAAGACAAGTCTCTGACGGCGACTTGCAAATTGCCATGAAGAATTGCCTTACGAGCAAGACGTTGCACACACTGATCTTCGCCAGTTCTTCACTGACACTAGGTGACGTGGAAATGCTTCTCGAAGCAAATTCACAATTGCGTTCACTCGATCTCAAGCATTGGAAATACCTTGCGTCGAGTAGTTGAACTTTTTTGGAGAATAACGTTGCTGTCATTTCATTTGATCTGTACACGTGTTCATGTGTTGATGTGAAGGGTCTAGCTGTATATGCTGGTGGCTGACAGAAATCATACCTGTTTGTATATAATGAAACATATGTCAATAGTAGGCATAGGCATTGAACTGTTACTTGTCAGGTCTGTTTGCATATGTATGTTTTGTACATAAATGACATTTTGTCGTCGTATTTGAAAAACAAAACGCATTGTTTTTTCTTTCCAGATAACAAAGCGTTTGGTTTGCTTTGTTGCCGTGGCTTCAAACTGTGCAGCAGTGGTTGGGTTTTTACAGTTACTATTAAAGGAAAAGGTTGTAGTTTTGCGAAAGGAGAACAACAATATTTCATCTGAAACATCCAGTCTGAACATGGTGTTCGAAGGGAACAGATGTTTCCTTTGCGTGCGTGTGTTGTACATTTCACCATGTGCTTAGCATCGCGACGAATTAAAATTTCGACTCAGTCGTCGGCAGACCTGTTGACCTTTGTTAACCTCGTCCCTGAGGGTATCTTCAAGGTTCGTTTTGTGTGTTCTCTGAGTTTATTACTTTTGAAGCTGTCATATGCGTGCTGCTTTCGTTGCCGTGTGTTCTCTCGTAGAATTTCATTGGAGGAGTTTGCACTTGTCATTCTGTTTTAACGAATCGCTCGTGGTTTTCAATGTTTGAAATCCAATAGTTTAGATGGATATGGTTCATTTTATTAATTTTTTTACTCATTTATAATTTTTTCCTTTAAAGATATACACGTACGGCGTGAAACAAGTAGATAATGAAGCTTGAAATATTGTTTCTGTACGCGGTCATAAAAATGGGTTTAGTGTCTTTATAGTGCCGATTGACGTCTCATTTTTATCAAACATGTCATTAAGTCAGAGATAAGCACTGTAACCACGCGTATGGCCCGATTCAGGGCTTTTAAGAAAAGTCTCATCTCTTATCTTTATTAATTTTTATAGAACGGCCGTGTGGCATGCTCATAGTTATGTTTTTTAAATATGTATATGTATAAATGTAGTGAATGTGTCTATTGTGCGAGAGAGTATCTGAGAGAGAGAGAGAGAGAGAGAGAGAGAGAGAGAGAGAGAGAGAGAGAGAGAGAGAGAGAGAGAGGTTTTATCCATAGTAAAGACTTGCGTGTTTAAAGCTGGAATATCTTTGCTTACAAATGGAAATAATTGTGCTTTGAATTGTTTGAGGGTCAGTACTGCATTACCTGTAAAATTCATGTTCCTCAGCGAAGCTAGGCTGCCTGAGACCGGCGCGGAGAACTGAATAGCTGATTGTTGTGATGTACATGTACTGCATGGTTGTCTGCCATCCTTGTACATACTTGGTCACTGCAGACAATCGCAGCAACTTGATGGTCATTGCTGCAAACATTGCAGACACATACATACATGTATAAGGGAATAAATGTGACTTTTTTGTTCCATTTGCGTGTTCGTAAGTATAGCCAGTACTGGTACATTTAAGACGCTTAATGCTTTTGACATGGTGAATGTTTTTAATGCGGCTGGTGAAGTTGGAGAGCTGCAGTTCAGCTCGGCCTGTCGCACGTGTGAAAAGTATCCCCCTAGATGCTGGCTTATTGATTTTGTAAAGCAGTCGTCATCAAACTATTTCATTCATGCAGACGTGAGCTGTGTTCAAGAAGAGTTACATCGTGTTTGCTGAGTCGGTGGTGTTTCCCATTTCCTTCGAGTTTCTTTTTTCATTCCAGTAAAGTACATGTATGTGATGTCATGCTGAGAAAATTCACACTTCAAGGGTGCATTCAATATTGTTTGTGCAATTGTGGTCTTACGTTTTGCTTTTTTTTTCATCGTTACTTTTAAACTATGCAGAGCTCGAATGTTTCCAGTTTTTCTCTTCCGTAAGGTGGAAACCTGAAAACCCACTACCGTTTCTTGCTGTCCCTGGAGAAATGCTTTTGTGTTGTAATGAAGGAGAACTCTGTATGGAAATGCCAAGTGTATGCATTTGTTTTGGTCGGCAAGGACAATTCTTATCGTTAAGATTATTCCCATCATTAAAATGTCGTTTCCGTTGATCTGGTATCGTCATAATGGTGGAAAATCATCCATTTATAAAAACAAACAAACACACCGAATAAACGAATCTGGGGTAAGTAATCAGTCAAGGACATTTTTGGTTGAACATATACTACGTCGGAATTGAATGTACCTTTTAATGAAGTTTCCATATCAAAACCACGGACTGTCCTCAGCAACTCATATCGATGTAATTAGACAATCGCGTTTATGCTTACGGGCCGTTTATATTCATTTTATCACAGAGCCGTAATACACGCGTTTTTGTCAACTACAAGTGTGATTCAAGTGTCAAATGTGCTGTTCCATTGTTCTTGTTTATAGCTTTCTTTTGTACTTTTTTTCTCGGATGGTTAGACATATTTTGGTCATCGTTTTCAGTTCACTACTGGCGTAGAACTTCCGTGCGTCTGTTGCGTGTACTGCTAAACACCGCATACTTGTCTTCGTTGATTTAACAACTCCGTTTCCTTAGTTCTGCCTCTACTGCATGGTGGACAGTCAATCCGTTCCTCTTGCTTGTAGTTCTTTTCCGTACATATTCATGTGATATTTTTGTAATCAAGAGATCTTTGTGATATTAAAGATCGCGCAAAAAAGTATGTGTTACGTTGTTTTCTTCAACTTGCAAAAAATTCCTGAATCGAGATCATTCAACTTTTTTCTATTACAAAAATCAACGGAAAATGGTCAAATAAAATGTGACGGTGCATGGGAAACAAAGCAAAAGTACGAAATACAGTCCTCGAGAAAAACGCAGAGTAAAACCGTCAGCGCACTAAATCGTATACGTTTTCCTGATATTTACCTCACTGTAAGAAACTGAATATTTCCTTTAAAACACGCTGTTTTTTTCTGGAATATGCATGAATGGATTAATAATACTCTGACCAAAATATTTCATAAAGTCATTTTTCTAACTTTAGCCGAGTTTTCTCTTACGCATTCACAAATGTTCTAAATGGCAACAAATAAAACAGAGTTCTTTTGAGTAATGATTTCGACAGCACCCATACAGGGAGGGGTGAAATATCCAGCCAACAAAATATTCATCAACATTAAGACCACTCAGTTTTGGAGAATAACTCCCCCCATATTCCACACCTCACCCCAAGAAAAAAAAGAAAATAGAAAAAGAGGTATGGGTATCTTTGTTTAAAAAGGAAAAGCTGAACACACCTCGACAAAGATTACTACCGTCACTGATGTTTTCAGACACCGGAAATATGCATAACACTGAATAGTAAAAGTGACGACGACGTAAACAAGATCAACGCTGAAGAAGAAGAAGAAGAAGAAGAAGAAGAAGAAGTTCAGGTGGTCAAGTCTTATTGATAGTGAAGAAGGGGGAAGAAGAGATATGTGTGTGTGTGTGTGTGTGTGTGTGTGTGTGTGTGTGTGTGTGTGTGTGTGTGTGAGTGTGTAAATACATGTGTTTGTGTTTGTGTGCGCGCGCGCATGCAGTCATGCGATCGCGCCTGCATGTATGCATGCGTGCGTCTGTGGGTGTGAGAGTCTCTGCGTGTGTGTGTGTGTGTGTATGTTAATGTGTGAGAACGTGTGTGTATGTGTGTGTATATGTGTGTGCATATGTGTGTGTGTATGTGTGTATATGTGTGTGCATGTGTGTGTGTGTGTGTGTGTGTGTGTGTGTGTGTGTGTGTGTGAACAGGAATGATGAAGGTGCAAATGAGGGGACAGAGAACAAGATAATGCACACCGAGAGGACACATGCAGTGAGAAAAGTGCGACTCTACATGAAACGACATTACAGTCGCATTGCAAAGGTTGGAGTTATTGTTAAGAAACAATTGCTATAACAAAATCAGAGTTAGGCTAAAATAGTAAACTGAAGATTTGTAATTATCACTGAGTTCAACATCTGCTTGACTGAATACCATAGGGAAAGTAGTTGATGCGTACCAAACGGGTCACTCATGCGATTACTGGAAAAACTGTTCTCAACAAATCAAATTCTGTCAAAGATTTAACGTGTTTTACTCAGAATTAGAAATCTGACTCTACTAAACTCTTTTCCACAAATAAAATGTTCTTCCATATGATACAGACATACCTTTCTGGCTGAAGTGCTGAGCCAGTTTATTTACAGTGTACGTCAGTCAGTCTTATGGGAGAATTAAGATACAAGTTTGTTTAATTTCCATTTTTTACGAAGTTGATGCCGATGACGACAATTACAACAAGACAAACCAGAACACTGACAACCACATCTATCTAATCATGCTGTCACCACAGTCAGTTTCATATACTGCTGCTGCCGCTTCAGCCAAATTTGCAGCTCCTGTACACGCTTCTCCATCTGCTGCTGCTCCTTCTCTACTTCCTACTCATGATCTTCCATCAATACTGCTCCTGCTGATGCTGGTCCTGCAAGATATGTTCCTTCTCCTCCTCACGATGATACTGCTTTTGCTCCTGCTCTAGATTAATGTTTTCCCCTCCTCCTCCTCCTCCTCCTCCTCCTCCTCCTCCTCCTCCTCCTCCTCCTCCTCCTCCTCCTCCTCCTCCTCCTTGTCCTCCTCCTCCTTGTCCTCCTCCTCCTTCTCCTCTTCCTTTTTCCTCTTCCTCCTTTTTTCCTCTTCCTCCTTCTCCTCCCCATCCCCTTTTCCCTCCCCTTTCCACTTTCCCTCCCCTTTCCCCACTCCTCCTCCTCCATTTCCTCCTCCATTTCCTCCTCCATTTCCTCCTCCTCCTCCTCCTCCTCCTCCTCCTCCTCCTCCTCCTCCGCCTCCTCCTCGTTATCCTTCTCTTTTACCTCTTCCTTCTTCTCCTCCTCCTCCTCCTTTTCCTCTTTTCACCTCCTTTTCCTCCTCTTTCCTCCTCCTCCTCCTCCTCCTCCTCCTCCTCCTCCTCCTCCTCCTCCTCCTCCTCCTCCTCCTCCTCCTTTTCCTTGACCTCTTTTTCCTTTTCCTTCTTTTTTTACCTCTTCCTTCTCCTCCTTTTCATCCTTTTCTTCTTCCTTCTTTTTTTTTTACCTCTTCCTTCTTTTCCTCCTCCTCCTCCTCCTCCTCCTCCTCCTCCTCCTCCTCCTCCTCCTCCTCCTCCTCCGCCTCCTCCTCCTCCTCCATTTCCTCCTCCTCCTCCTCCTCCTCCTCCTCCTCCTCCTTGTCCTCCTCCTCCTCCTCCTCCTTTTTTCTCTTCCTCCTTTTTCCTCTTCCTCCTCCTCCTTCTCCTCCCCATCCCCCTTTCCCTCCCCTTTCCACTTTCCCTCCCCTTTCCCCACTCCTCCTCCTCCATTTCCTCCTCCTCCTCCTCCTCCTCCTCCTCCTCCTCCTCCTCCTCCTCCTCCTTATCCTTCTCTTTGTCCTCTTCCTTCTCCTCCTCCTCCTCCTTTTCCTCTTTTTCCTCCTCCTCCTCCTCCTCCTCCTCCTCCTCCTCCTCCTCCTCCTCCTCCTCCTCCTCCTCCTCCTCCCCCTCCCCCTCCTCCTCCTTCTCCTTCTCCTTCTCCTTCTCCTTGTCCCCCTTTTCCTTTTCCTTCTTTTTTTACCTCTTCCTTCTCCTCCTTTTCCTCCTTTTCCTCTTCCTTCTTTTTTTACCTCTTGCTTCTCCTCCTCCTCCTCCTCCTCCTCCTCCTCCTCGTCGTCGTCCTCCTCCTCCTCGTCGTCGTCCTCCTCGTCCTCCTCCTCGTCGTCGTCGTCGTCGTCGTCGTCGTCCTCCTCCTCCTCCTCCTCCTCCTCCTCCTCCTCCTCCTCCTCCTCCTCCTCGTCGTCGTCCTCCTCCTCGTCGTCGTCGTCCTCCTCGTCCTCGTCCTCCTCCTCCTCCTCCTCCTCCTCCTCCTCCTCCTCCTCCTCCTCCTCCTCCTCCTCCTCCTTATCCTTCTCTTTGTCCTCTTCCTTCTCCTCCTCCTCCTCCTTTTCCTCTTTTTCCTCCTCCTCCTCCTCCTCCCCCTCCTCCTCCTCCTCCTCCTCCTCCTCCTCCTCCTCCTCCTCCTCCTCCTCCTCCTCCTCCTCCTCCTCCTCCGCCTCCTCCGCCTCCTCCTCCTCCTCCTCCTCCTCCTCCTCCTCCTCCTCCTCCTCCTCCTCCTCCTCCTCCTCCTCATTCTCCTCCTCCTCGCAGCAGCAGCAGCAGCAGCAGCAACACGAGCAGCAGTAACAGTAGCAACAGCAAAAATAGCGGAATAAAAACGGAGATCAGTAGCAAAAGCAAAAGCAACAGGAGCAGTAGCAAGATCACCAGAGACAGAAAAAACGGAAGAAAACGAGGAGATGGAGTAGGAGCAAGCAGAGCAGGAGAAAGAAGCAAAAATAGAGACGACCAACACGATCCACAGGAGGAGAACGAAAATAAGGAAGAGATCAAAGACAATGAAAGGAAGACGGAAGAGAAGCAGGAGGAGGAGAAGTTCGAAGGCTTGGAGGAGGATAAAATACGGAAGAGAACCATGATAAACATAAGGACAAGTGGAATAACGGCGAAGACGACAGAGAATGAACAGCATCCAAGGAAGAAGAGAAAGGAAGGAACGGTGCGATTACGAGTCCCAAGCCAAGGAATAGGCCGATGGCGACGGTTAGTTGCGCGTCCTGAATGATGCATGGGAACGGTGCCTGCACAGCGTGCATCAGTCGTAATCAGAAGGCAGCAGGCAAATCTGATGCGCCTTATCGAGGGAGAGGGGGTAGGGGTGCCCTGTGAGATAAAGACAGCCGTGAATAAATGAGGACATTTTGTTGCTGTTGCTGCGGGGAAAGTGTCCGGCCTCTTCCTTAATTAACTGCTTTTTTCCTCGGGGACTTGCAAGATGGAAGAGGTCAAATCTAACGGGCAATCTTCCGGTGGCCGTCGGAATAGGTCCCCAGGACTCCAGGGAAGGGGTTTCCTGCAAAGTAAATTATGGCACCTTCTACTGACGGCGACAACAGCCAGATGATGTTTTAGATTGCAGCTCCAGGTCTGCAGGCACAGGAAACTAGCTCGAGGCTGTTGGTTACTTTATGCATTGCCATGGAGGAAAAAGGACACGTTCTCATGTACTTCGCATTTGACCTCTTGGGATGGAGCTGTTGCTTCTGGAGAACTTCTTTGCGAGATAAAGGGTGTGAGGGGTTGGTGTTTATTTTCCGGTTTGGAAAAGCTTCCATTAAGGGGCCACACTAGTGGGCTCGTCCGAGGAGAGGGGTGTGGAAAGACGGCCAAGCTGGCGGGCCATACAAGCTAGCAAGCAGCAGCATTTCACTGGCAAGCAATCTCGGTTGGCTGATTCTCAGTGAATTTGTAGTGATTCGTACATAGAATGACAAAAGAAACTGACGAGTCGAAGGAAAAAACCCAAAAACTTCGTTAAAATGCAGCCAATCAGATGATGTCTCCCGCCAGTTTGTGTTTCCAACCAGCTTGGCTGTCTTTCTCACACCCCTCTCCCCAGACGAGTTCACTAGTGAGGCCCGTTTATTGAAGCCTCTCCTCCGGTTTTGTTGGTAGGTACATGTAGTGATTTTATTTGAATAATTAGATATTGGGTTAAGCAACCAGGTTGTAGTTGCGCATGAATTGAGCTCGATCATTCAGCGTGGTTTGAAAGTACAATTGCCACTGAATGATTTGACCATGTCCCAATGCCCTCATGTAGCTTCTTTGGCTGCTTGGGGCCGCCCCTGGCTGAGCTACTGGAGCAGGCCCCAACACCTCAGCAGCCAGGGGTTCCAGCTGATGAGCGGCGCATCGGGCGGCTCAGTCCTATGTTACACTCTCTCTTTTGACTTCATATGTCGTGCGCCATTCCTCCACCTGAGGCCAGTATTTGTAACCCCTTGTAGCAACTGCTAGTTCTCCGAGTAGAAATGAGCTTTATTGTTGAGAGTTCTGTGAAAACCGGGTTATTTGCAGGGCACGTACAAACTATTGAAGCAGATGCCTATTAACAAACAAATTAAACCTGTTTACGCAGCAGACTTTGCGATGCTTATATCTGGAAATTATTCATCTGTGTGATCAAAGGACAGCTTGCTTAATCAAACGAATGGGCATGTTCATGTTTGTTCGCGCGCGCGCGCGCGTGTGTGTGTGATTGTGGGGGGGCGGGTTTGAGTGCATGCGTGCGTGCGTATCCGCCTGCTCTTAATTTCTGTCTGAATATACATGTATATTCCACGTTGAGTGTTCATGCAAGTGAAATGAATAACCTTATGTGTTTCTTACATTTTCTGTCAAGTGACGTTGCCAGTCTTTCACTGCTATTTTAAAATTAATTAGCTGTTTTCAACTGCCTCTGATGCATGATCCACCGACTGTTTTCCAACGCTGTAGTCTTTCTCCGTGTCAGCATGATATCAAACGCGACTTTCCCTTTCTCCTCTTCTTTCTCTTTGCTTTTTTTTGCCGTCCCAACAACTGTTCATCTCGCTTCTTCTGCCTCTGTGAGTTTTCTTTGATCATGCTCGTTGCATTGAAAATCAGATCTCCCTCCAGTGTCTTTGATGAGTGTGTCGGGTTGACCAAGCACGGGCATTTTTATTTCTAGTGTTTCAGCTGGCGTAAGGGATCCTTTGCAGCTGCATTTTGTCGCACTATGGCCGTCGAGAAGAAAAGACGACGTACTGCCCTCTCTTTTCTCTCTCCAGGTCTCAGCGGCTTCTTGGGGACTTTGAGGCTGGACGGCTATTGCATTAGCTGCCACTTACACTCCCCCCCCCCCCCCTCCCCTCTGGGCATTTGTAACCCCCAGCCCCAACCCCCTCCTCCCTTCTCCCACTTTATCCCCTCTCCACAGACTCGTCTCCACTCCCCTTCTTGCTTCATCTTCTCTCCCCTCCCTTTCCCACAAACAGCCCCTCCCCTCCCCACTCCCGTCTCCCCTTTCTCCTCTTGCTCCAGCTCTCTACGCTCCACCCCCACCCCTACACACACACACACACACACACACACACACACACACACACACACACACACTCTTGCTCCATCCCTCACCCCCTACCCCCTCCTCCCTCACCCTCCTCCCTTCCCCTCCCCCCTCCCCACGCCCCCCCCCCTCCTTTTTCCACTCATTCTCCCCTTCTCCACACGCTCTCTCTACTTCCCCTCCACCTCCTCTCCCTCCACTTCAGGCAAGTCTTGCCGCCAAAGGGACTGATGAGATTAGCTTGCCGGATTCAGGTCGCCGAGAGAAAATCCACTTCTTCGACCTTGCGATTGGCGGCAGAATCTAATACTGTCGCTGTGCCATATGAATTGATGAATTTTCTGCCAGAGAACATCAGTCCGGCCACGTCCGAGAGTGGCACGCCCCGTGTTCGCCCTTATTAGCCGCGGCGAGGGCCTGTGTTGGAGGGGAGGGCGAGTGGATGACAGGTTTATTCACTCTCAGTCCTCCTGTCAAATCTGGGAGTTACAGGAGCGCCTTTCCCCGCAGCTCCGGCCTTGATCCAATCATCCGTCCCATCTCGCGCCAAAGCCCTGGGGACTCCCCCCGTGACAACACGCGTTAGGAAGAGGCCCGGCTACTTAATCATAGGGAATCTGGTAAGCGACTCGTTGAGGAGGCAGCGCTTTGCATAACGCTGCTTACTTTCTGGGGCGCGACGATGGCGTTGTCGCAGCGTGCATAGCGATGAGGTCCAGCTTGCATCAACAGATGGCGCCGGTGGCGAAGGCTTCGTCAAGCGGGCAATTTGGGACGAAGGGAACAGGCCGGACTTTGGTGTTCAGCAATTACGCAGGTAATGGAGTGGGGCAGCACGCTTGCAGGTTGATCCAATTTGGCCTTGCCCTCCACGACCCATCGCTCTCCAGCCAAGTCCTGGGATGTGCTTCGATAAGGAAGAGAAAAGTCCGCTTTGGACGTAACGTCTCTCCGCAAATGAATGGTGACCATGTCAGTGATTTCATCGAGAGACTGAAATTTCGGAGGAGACGTGGATTTAGTTAGGAGATCTGGTTCCCAGTGCGGGCTTATCTTGATGGCCATTCGAGTCGACACAAACTCGCACAAAAACAATGAAAATGGGAGAAATGGGCATTTGAAGACGTCTAACAAGATGAAGAAGAAACTGTGACCAAAGAAAGAAGGTTACTTTCTGTAGTTGACTTCGGTGACTACTTCAACTACCATGTAAAATTTCTTTTTAAATAAAAAAGTAATAGCTATCAATTAAACTTTTGGTCATCATATTCCCACCGCATATATAGTCATCGATATAAACATATTATCGATTACGTTGAATAACCACCACTACTATCACAACCAACAGAAAGCCATATCAAAAATCAAAATTTACTTACGTTATTAAAAAGGCACAATATCACTGCTTCTATCACCACAATAATCCCTTCCTGAAGTGACTACATCATTTCAACTTACACATCTGTCTTCTTTGTCGTAGATGACCTGTTCCACGCCCACAAATAATTCATAGCATCAGCACTTCTAATTCCACCATGCCCACAGCCGTTGCCACAGCAACTATCATGGCCGCCACGCTCCCACCATCACTACCTTTGACCTCACCAGTACCGGCACCTTCACCACCGCCATCACCACCTCCGCCATCACCACCATCTCTACCACCGCCATCACCACCACCTCTACCACCGCCAACACCACCACCTCTACCATCACCATCAACACCACACCTACCACCACCATCACCACCACGACTACCACCGCCATCACCACCATCCCTACCACCGCCATCACAACCACCCCTACCACCGCTATCACCACCACCACTTCTACCACCGCCATCACCACCACATCTACCACCGCCATCACCACCACCTCTACCACCGCCGCCACCACCACCCCTACCACCGCCTTTACCACCAACTCTTCCACCGCCATCACCACCTTGACTACCACCGCCATCACAACCAAGGCTACCACCGCATCACCCCCACCCCTACCACTGCCATCACCACCACCCCTACTACCGCCATCACCACCGCCCCTACCACCGCCATCACCACCACCTCTACCACCTCCATCACCACAACTTCTGCCACCGCCATCACCACCCCTACCACCGCCATCACCACCACGACTACCACCTCCATCACCACCACCTCTACAACCACTATAACCACTACCTCTACCACCGCCACCAACACCACCCCTACCACCTCCATCACCACCACCTCTACCACCACTATAACCACCACCTCTACCACCGCCACCAACACCACCACTACCACCTCCATCATCACCACCTCTACCACCACTATAATCACCACCTCTACCACCGCCACCAATACCACCCCTACCACCTCCATCTTCACCACCTCTACCACCACTATAACCACCACCTCTACCACCACCCCTGCCACCGCCATCAGCAATGATCACTAACGTCTTTCCACCAAAGCCTCCATTAATGTCGTCCACACTACCGCCATCTACATCACAATACTTGCAAGATCACGAATACTTGCACCATCACCAATACTTGCATCATCTACATCACAATACTTGCACCATCACCAATACTTGCACCATCACCAATACTTGCACCATCATCAATACTTGCACCATCACCAATACTTGCACCATCACCAACACTTGCACCATCACCAATACTTGCACCATCACCAATACTTGCACCATCACCAACACTTGCACCATCACCAATACTTGCACCATCACCAATACTTGCACTATCACCAATACTTGCACCATCACCAATACTTGCACCATCACCAATACTTGCACCATCTT
>JAWQFJ010003191.1:262540-291932 GCA_034096865.1 Theodoxus fluviatilis | reverse complement strand
TCTCCTCACAAACTCCCCCTCACTCAAGGCTCCACCTGCGGTTCGCCCGACCCCCCGCCGCTCCCGATGACCCCCGAAACACCCACCGCTCTCATGCCCGTTCCATCCGCATCCGATCTCCAATTCCTCCCCCTCGCTCACCATCCTACCCCCCCACTTCCCATCTCCCACTCCCATCCCCAGTCTCTCCCTCCCCAACTGGCGCACCAGCACTCTCCCCTGTCTCCCGAACCCTCACCTCTCATCCGTTTATCCCCTCCGCCGGAACCTCTCAACCCCCACACCCAACACCTCCCTCCGCTACCGCCACACTCTCCTCCACATGCCCGCGTCTCACCTGGACCCCCACATCCTCCCCGCACGTTGACGGGGGAAACCTCTTCCGACGCACGTGCGCTCTCCGTCTCTCTCTCTCTCTCTCTCTCATTGTTGGGGTGGACAAATAAAATGCATGTACATTAAATCAAATTTACACGTGTTATACTCAATCTCTACCTGATCCCATGGCTATTGCTACTTATCAGTACAGTTCATTTCTCCTCATATTGGACAACCTCCTACAATGAACTTGTGTGGGTGCCGTCACCGCTAGTGACTGAACAGGCATAGGATCCGGAGCCCCTTCATTAACAACATAAACACCATGATGATGATGGAACGGGTCACAGAAAGGCAGACTGACTGCTCACTGTCAGGACGGCGGGCCACAACAGCAAGATCGATGCAACAGTGATACATCTGCTCACCACCTTTCCCTCTTGCCTGGCTCGGCCCCCACTGATTATGGTCTGCCCGTGAAGACAGAATGTGAGCTGGGCTGCAATGCTAACTGTTTGCAAGGCAATCGATGAGAGGAATTTTCCCTGGTTGCATTGTTTCTGCTGTTGCACTACAGCAAGTGCAGTACCAGCAGCAGCAGGAGCAGCAGAAAGAAAAGAAAGAAGAGGACGAGTAGCAAAATGAACACCAAGAGGAGGAGCAGCAGCAGAGCAGCAGCAGGAGCAGCTGAAACAGCATATGATGGAGGAGGTGGAGAAGCAGGAGGGGACGGAGGGGGGGAGAGGAGGAGGAGGAGGAGGAGGAGCAGGTGGGGGGTGGGAGCAAGAAGAGGAGGTGAATAATCATTGAAAAATGACATTATACGGCCTTTCAGCCTTTGTAGTCTATGAGAGGCAATTAATCATGAAAATAACGAGAAGATATTAAAGTAGGAGAAAATCAAGAGATAATTTCCCAAGTTATTAGCCTCTTACGAACCACGTAGGGAGACGCTATGGATCCATTTATCCCACAGGGAGGAGGAGGATACGGAGCAGGAGGAACGGGTGGAGCAAAGGGAGAGGAGCAGAAGCAAAAGAAGAAGCTGGTGGAATGACGAGGATGAAGGGAGGGACGACAACGACGACCAGTTCTGCTCCAATTAATACAATGATGGATGGATGGATGGATGGATGGATGGATGGATGGATGGATGGATGGATGGATGGATGGATGGATGGATGGATGGATGGATGGAGTGAGTTCTACGGCCTATCAGCCTTTGTAGGGTATATAAGGCCGAGCAAGAAATTCAATAGGAGAGTTCCAAGTACGCGAAATTCAAGTCAGGATGATCCTAGTTATTCGCCTCTTAGGAATCGTGTAGAGAGACACGGTGGGTCAATTCTTTTAATCCCCAACCCACAGGGCAAATAGTGATGACGATGACAAGAATGAAAATCACGACGACGAGAGCAAACGATTACGACTAACAGACGAGGATGGTGTCGTGTTTGAAATAAAGGGAAAAGGGTTCGATGTAACGAACGAGGAGTGATTTAGTGATTATCATGTCAGCCAACCATCACAGAGAGAGGGAGAGAGAGAGAGAGAGAGAGAGAGAGAGAGAGAGAGAGAGAGAGAGAGAGAGAGAGAGAGAGAGAGAGAGAATGTCGGCAATTATACTTTTCTTAAATCTTGAGTTGCCGACCACTTAGAACTGTGACAAAGTTTGCAAATAGAATGAACACACGGGTAAAATCATATCAAACATTGGTCATGGGGACATCGACAAGCATCAACAGGTAGAGGAAGATCAAAACTAATAGTATGAGAGAGAGAGAGAGAGAGAGAGAGAGAGAGAGAGAGAGAGAGAGAGAGAGAGAGAGAGAGAGAGAGAGAGAGAGAGAGAGAGGATGTCGGCAATTATACTTTTCTTAAATCTTGAGTTGCCGACCAATTAGAACTGTGACTTGCAAATAGAATGAACACACGGGTAAAATCATATCAAACATTGGTCATGGGGACATCGACAAGCATCAACAGGTAGAGGAAGATCAAAACTAAATCCTTACCTCAGCCTTACATTGCGCCAGAGACTTCCTGGGACGTTCATTGGAAAAAAGCCTCTTGAACAACATCGTGCTACTGGAGCAAAACTGGACTATCAACCCTGAAGACCGCTTTTCAGTCCAGCTACGTGACGTCCGTTCATCCAAAGATTAGCCAGCGCAACAAGAATATACTACCACAAAAACGGCAGGTACAAGATCCGATTTGTCTCAAATCATGCGAGTCAACAAGCTCGGGTAAGACATAAAGTTTGTCCTGGACACCAGTTGACAACAACTTCTCTATGTGATGCACACGCTCGAACACGGCTGCGGTTTTTCTTTGTCCACTGACGGATGATTTATAACAATGTGCAGTCTCATGAAGTGCTCATGTGCACTTTCAATCGCTCCGAGAAGCACCACAGGTGTAATCAAAACCCACCTATCTCACAATCCATCGCACGCTGCACATCCGCGAGGAGAGAGGTGACAACGTAGCAGACGAGCCACATATATCCTGTTGGAGTCTTCGTCCACTCCTGACACAAGAGCACACTATCTTGTCCAAATGACGGATGACGTCTAGAAGAGCTACAACACGGCCTCATCAACAACCGACAGGCCGTGCTTATGTCTGTCGTGCTGCACTCTCGGATCCAGTGACGACACTAAGGGGAAGGCGCTCACAACACGGCACATTTAGGATGGGGAAAGCGTCACTGGGTGTGTGAATGTGTGTATGTATAAACAAGTCTTAGCACCCATAACCCGGGGCACACCAGTCCACCCGACCCCCTCGAGATAACGGGACAGTTTCCGTTCTGGGCTTCAGGCCGGATGGCTGGATGGCCAGAGACACAAGTGCAGGGCTAGGTCGAGTGGCATTGCGTGAGGACGGCCCTGTCAACTCCTGCCTTTGACAGAACTACACACTCGCCACAGTAATAAGTCCATGTGTTCTGGTCACATAGTGGTCAGCAAAGAGAGAGTCAGAGATGTGACAGTGTTGGACATTCTCCTGTGACAGGGCGGCCACTGGTCTGATAACAGGTAAGATACAGACCCCAAGTCTACTATGATGTAATGCATTGTATGCTGGTGCTGAATGGGGACTACAAAGGTGATCTACTGGCAAGATGGAATTCCTTCTACAATAGTTTTGGAAAAGTTCATTTTCTATCATTACAGTGCGAAAAAAACACACCTAATGCTTATCAGTTTCAGAGTTTTTGTTTATCCATTCAATACTTATATATAAATCTATCATTAAGTGCCAGGTACAACAAAGTGCTGTTTATCTCACACTAATTCAAAAGAGTTGCAAAGATTAAGTGTGCATAATAAGAAAAGCAATATCTGCGAAGAAGTCCACCCCATCAGTAACTAACATTTGAAAACACAAACACACACACAAACACACACACACACACACACTCAAACACACACACACACACACACTTGCACAAACACACACACACACACATACACACACACACACACACACACACACACACACACACACACACACACACTTGCACAAACACACATACTGGGTGATTTGTTTCACAAGTTGCTTTCCTCCTACTTCAGCACACAGCCTTGACTCTCACACACTTTAAGCATTTGCATGAACTTTGCTGTCAGTTGATCTATTCCAACTAACAAAAAAGTCACAGTGTGATCCAACGCTCCCAATACATCTCCAAATAGCTACTCCAGTCATCAAAATTCATGACTGTGCCCACTATTCATCTTGGTAGATAGGAAGGCTTTGTGCTCTATAAAAGCCAGTTGCTAGAAACTTCCCAGCCATGTGCATGCCTTCAAGTCTAACATTCAGGGAGGCATGAATTAAGACAAGTTTGGTCCAGTTTGAACACGACCTGCAGTTTGGTCTGCTCATGTGCACATGTCTGTACCTGACATGTCTCTCTTCATAAACAAAGGGAAGAAGGTCTAACACAGACATGGGGGCACTCTCATTTGTGGTGACAATCCTCAAGTCTCAAAGTTCAAGCCTCTTTCTACGTTCAGTGGGAATACATTACTGTACTTTATTTCACTGATTATACTTGCAGTATTTGCCCTCTTCCAGTGAGGGTCTGTCTGTCTGTCTGTCTGTCTGTCTGTCTGTCTGTCTGTCTGTCTGTCTGTCTGTCTGTCTGTCTGTCTGTCTGTCTGTCTGTCTGTCTGTCTGTCTGTCAGTCTGTCTGTCTGTCTGTCTGTCTGTCTGTCTGTCCATCCATCCATCCATCCATTCATCTGTCTGTTTCTCTCACACTGAGACACAACACACACACACACACACACACACACACACACACACACACACACACACACACACACACACACACACACACACACACACACACACACACTCAACTATCCAGTAAAAAGTGGTTATCAACAGAGAAGTGCTGGCTCTTAGTAGCATTTAGTGTGATATAAATGTTAAAATGTTATCCATGTTTACACCGTCAGACATGCCTTGCAAGCTAGAAATGTTTCAAATGGTTTGCCATGTTGAGGCAGTCAGGTCATTCTCTTACTCAGGGCACATGCCAACACTACAAAGTAGTATGCATGCTGTCATGAACTCAGTGAAAATGCACCTAGGCAACATTGCAGTAATGCTTTAGTCTAACTGGGAAGTTCAATAAACAGGACTGCCCATCTTCCCAGCTGTGGGTTACAAATTTCTCACCCCCAAAAAGTATCAGTTCACATATTTAACTCTTAACATCCTGTAACACTCCTAGCCACTCGTTAGTCTAAATCCTAATCATGCAAATTACATGCAAAGTAAGCAAAGAAAAATATCAACAAGACTTTGTACTTGATCTTAGAATGACCAACATTTACTTTTGACTAAATAAGGATTTTTTTTAACAAATCAACAGTGTTATGTTTCATTTTCTTTAAAACCTTAGAGGACTGGGGCTTGTAGTTGTGAAATTCCTTATAGGACGTTAAGAGTTAAATAACCCCAGATGTTTCCCGTCCCAGGGATAAAACCACACATGTTCTATAAAATGTCTCTTCCTCTCACGGACAAAAGGATTTTCACCCATGAATACTTTCACACTAATACAGCAAGACCAGGAATGGGCATCCTTAGACAACACGGACATGTCAATACTTATTGCAATTAATGCCTATCAGTATGATTAAGTTGCTTTTGAAGGTGTAAGCAGAAGTGACTTAATTTTTGGCACACCTTTACACACCCATAGCTTTGCAGGTTTTCCAATCTAGTCATCAATCATTGATCACATTAGTTATGTCTTGTTGTCCCCTAGGAATGATAAAGTCCTTTTAATTAAGTCATGCGTCATACATTTCATAGAAGCACTGGGGAAAAGGGGGATGGGCTTGGATGAAGAGAAGGAAAGGAGTCGCTAGAGGGGTAGCATCCTTTCTCATTTTGTGTGTGTGTGTGTGTGTGTGTGTGTGTGTGTGTGTGTGTGTGTGTGTGTGTGTGTGTGTGTGTGTGTGTGTGTGTCTGTCTGTCTGTGTGTCTGATTGATTGATGACAGAAGGATTTCTTTGTCAGAGAAAGTGGCAGGCACTATATATACAGTAATCAATCATGTGCATTATTGATTAAAAAAAATTGTCTACATCCACCCCTTGCAGTTGGAAGGAAAGTTCTTGTCAATACCTACACACACAAGCGCATGCACGCAGGTATGCATGCATGCATGCGTGCACACACACACACACACACTCACATGCACACACACAGCTTTACCTGTTTTGCTTTCCTGACCCCTTGAGGACACCTTTGCCCTGCAGCTTTGCACTCTGCCTGCTTTCTTGATACAAAAGTTTCTTGTATACCGATAGATTACCTCTTTGTGAATGAAGTTGTCATAAGACTTCCACTATGGACTCTTGAGAAGAACACATGTATACATGCAAGACAGGGAGACACTCCTACCACATCATATATACAACTCATACACTGGCCTGAATCTTCACAAACTGAAAAATGCCTAGAGGGCACATGGAATTATACTGTTTACTGACCCAGATTTTTGAAACTAGAGTCCAACTTCATGACAGGAAAAAAAATGATGGCTCATAAATTAGAGAAAGAATAGGTTTGGGGCAAAAATGACAGCTTATTGTACATATATATATGGTATTTAGTGGTGCAACCACATAGTGTCATGAGGGGAATCATGATGGTAAGGTCACTGTGCTGCTGGGGAGGATGACAAGCGGGTGTAGGCAGCAGCCTACAGATGAGGCAAGGATGGTGAGGAAGGGTAGCTTACCTCTGCCCATGTGCATAGTGCATGCAGGAACTGAAAAAGGTATTGTGTAGAGATTGCCTCTATCAACCCAGCTTTGCACTTCTCAACATTTTAAACCTTTCACTTCCTGTGCCGATATCTTGCAGTACAAGGGTCACTCTTTCAAAGCAGAAATAACCATCATTCAATGGTCCGTGTGTTTGTTGTTGTTGTTTAAAAAAAATCCACACAAAAACCACCAATAAAATAAAAATAAACTAGGAAAGCCTTAATTTTTTATTTTTTAAATTTTTTAAGCAAGCCAGGTTGAGACTTTACATTTGTGTGTACGTATGTCTGTGTTTTAAGAAACTTCATATGTACAGTACATTTATCTAAACATAAATCAAATTTTTCTTTTGGCTGGAAACACTTTTTTCTTGAATGGTGCAAATAGGGAAGATGGTATAGCGTTAAGTATTTTTTGTTAACTTTAACTTTTTACTCTTTCCCCCCTCACAAACCAAAGAAAGTTTAGAGTCAGCAGGACAAAATAGGGTTGGTTGGGTTTCCATAACCACAACTAATTAGTGTTTTTTGCCTCATCGCTGTGACTGACAGTTCATCCCTGTGTATCAGAGTTCACTTGGCTCTGAGGGAGCTTTCTGATAACTTTGTATGCATATAGGGAGGTAGGTAAAATGGACAGCATTGTGTCAAGTTTAAAAATTCATTGTCACCTAATGATGACTCTTGATGAAAAGCAGTTGCTAGATGAAGGGGAAGAAACAGGGATGAATAGGCAGGCAAGCACATGTTCAGGATTAAACTTAAAGACAGCAGAATGGGATACAGGTGAGCATGCACTTGAAATGCTTGATGCAATGTGGCATGCGCAAGACTGAGTGTTTAATGACATCTTTATTCTATTCCCAGTGCACACACACTCACACACAATGCACAACAAAATCAACAACAACAAAATCCCATTTACAGTGGTAAACTTTTCCAGTTCCATGCAAGAAATGGACAGGTCTCACTCCCTTTCACAAACAGGAGCATGTTCTTGCAATGAGCACAGTGTTTTCAGAAATGTAGTCCTTCCTCCCATTGTTCCTAACCCTGGAGTAAGTCTGCTGGGCTTTCAGTGTTTTACTGCCAGAAACTTAAGCCTTTATCTTCATGTCTGCATGTCTGCACAATCTTCTCCACACAAGACAAGCAGTGAGCTCTCTGTTGTAGGTTCAACCATGGCAATGAGGCCTCTTCAGAGCAGTGGTGGTAACGCTCTCTGTCTCTATCACTATCAGGCCAGAGCAAAATGTTCCATGTCAGGCATGGAGCTGCTAGGCACAAGTGTATGCTTGTGTGTGTGTGTGTGTATGTGTGTGTTTTGTGTGTGTGTGTGTGTGTGTGTATGTGTGTGTGTGTGTGTGTGTGTGTGTGTGTGTAATTGTGCAAGTGTTTTTGTGCGTTTGTGTGTGCATGTGTGTGAGTGTGTGTGCAATTGTGCAAGTGTTCTTGTGCATTTGTGTGTGCATGTGCGTGTGTGTGTGTGTGTGCGTGTGTGTGTGTGTGTGTGTGTGTGTGTGTGTGTGTATGTGTGTGTGAGAGATAGAGAGAGAAAGAGATAGAGTGTGAGTGTTTTCAAGTGTTATTATGTGTATGCATGCATGCATGTTTGACAGTGTGTGCATGTGTGTGTGTGATAGTGTGTGTGTTTTCAAGTGTGCATGTGTGTGTGTGTGTGTGCGCGTGTGTAATTGTGCAAGTGTTCTTGTGCATTTGTGTGTGCATGTGTGTGTGTGTGTGTGTGTGTGTGTGTGTGTGTGTGAATGCATGCATGCATGCATGTTTGACAGTGTGTGCATGTGTGTGTGATAGTGTGAGTGTTTTTAAGTGTGCATGTATGTGTGTGTGTGTGTGTGTGTGTGTGTGTGTGTGTGTGTGTGTGTGTGTGTGTGTGTGTGTGTGTGTGTGTGTGTGTGTGTGAGTGTGTGTGTGTGTGAGTGTGTGTGCGTGCTTTACATGCATTTTATTCACTTCATTCCTCAAACCCTCTCCATGACAGGTCTGATCAATAGCTCTGTGCAGTGGTGATAAGGCTCTCTGTCTCAGGCCAGAGCAAAATTTTCCATGTCAGACATGGAGCTGCTAGGCACAAGTGTATGCTTGTGTGTATGTGTGTGTGTGTGTGTGTGTATGTGTGTGTGTGTGTATGTGTGTGTGTGTGTGTATGTGTGTGTGTGTGTGTGTGTGTGTGTGTTTTACATGTATTTCATTCACTTCATTCCTCAAACCCTCTTCATGACAGGTCTGATCAACATCTCTGTGCATAGTTAAGGACTGATGAGGCAGTGCCTCAGGTGAGCAGGAAAATAAACTTCAGCTGTGAAGTTAAAGCTATAAGGAAAGTATACTCATAGTCACATGAAAATAAAAACAAATACAATATATAGAAAACAAAGAAAATTATTTACAATGACTTTAGTTTTTGATGGCAACATTACACCAGTGTGTTTCTTCTGACACCGCATCTCTACAGAGAGACAAGGCGTGGTGTGAAGAGTCAATTGACTTCTAATAATGACAATTATCTGTTGGGATTATATCTATAATTATCTTCAATAAGACCCATCCTTTGATCCAATAGTTCCACCTCCCTAATAATCTGACACATGGTAATCAGGCCTGACAGCCATAATTTGACAAGGAAAATCAATGTCCATTACTGCTACAGAGATCCTGACACAGAGAGACAGCAATGGAAGCAAGTGGTGGTGGTGGTGGTGGGGGAGGGAGATATGGATGCACACATTCATGCATACAGTTACATAGGTACGTACAATGATAGCAATGCACACACACACACACACACACACACACACACACACACACACACACACACACACACACACACACACAAAGAGCTAACTTCACAGAGATATTCCAAGCAAAAAGGCAAAAGTCACATACTGACACACAAATGAAGGCAGTATATGATAGCTTTGGACAATTTCAGAATATTGAATACACAGATGCATGTATTAAAAGAGGCTTCAACTCTCACCTCTTGTACTATGCTGATATGTTAGTTATGAAACAAGGAAACATATCCAGAAATACTAATCACAAAAATGGAGCCCAATCTATATCCTCCACCATCCAGGCTGCAAACAAACACACACACACACACACACACACACACACACACAACCCTGGCTGCATCATCAGATCTTGTGTCACAACAGAACTGAATGATTTATGTTATGATTAAATCTTCAACTCTCTCAAGCATCTCACCCTTTTTCTTTGCCCTCATCACTATCAATACCCCATCCCCCCCTCTTCTCCCCCCACCCACACCCCATCCCTCCCTCTCCTCCCCCCACCCACACCCCATCCCTCCCTCTCCTCCCCCCACCCACACCCCATTCCCCCTCTCCTCCCCCCACCCCCACCCCATCCCCCCCTCCTTCCCTCACCCACACCCCATCTCCCCCTCTCCTCCCCCCACCCACATCCCATCCCCCCCCCCCTCACCTCCCCCACCCACACCCCCCATCCCCGTTTAAGTGACCAACGTATGGTCGCAAACATGTCTTCAATCACTACACAAACCTCACTGAATGCTGACCGACTAAAATAACCTGGTCATACACCTGGCACAGACAGTATGTCAGCAGCTCAGTTACAACTTACAAAAGCACCTTACCTACTGTGCCTCAAGTTCCAAATACAGTGCTCACTCCATGTTTAGCCCACACTACACTATTGTACGCACTGTCTAAATTTAGCCCTGGCCATTCACTCTGGTGCACCTGCTTCCAGTGGTCTGAGCAACTCAGCCAGGTCATGTTCTGAACAGGGCCTAGCATGATACAGATCTGAGCATTACTTTGGGTCTGCTACAACTGTACAAGGAGCTTAGCACAGAGGGCTTTCTGTCAGAGCACTAGTGTAATCTGCTACCAAAACATCATGACTGTCAATATGAGACATGACTGAATATAGGGACTGGTGTAGAGAGCATTCACTGAGATAAAGCAAACAGCCATTAGATTAATAAAGACCCTTGCCAATCATGAAGACTTACCAATCATGAAGACTTGCCAATCATGAAGACCCTTGCCAAGTCACCAAGAGATAAATCACTCTGTCGAGAGCTCAATGGTACATGGAATGATTTAGGTTTCCCAAAAAGGTTACAATAGAGTAAGCACTAATCATGCATGTATTTGAAAGATATAAGAAGCAAGCACTCAGAAGATAGAAAATGTTCAAGAGACCATACACCAGATATGTGTGTGACATACACCATCCAGAAAATTTTCTGATAGTTATTTGCATTTTTAAAATTATTTATTTTGATTCAGTTCTAGGGAATGTACCAAGAGAATTTTCTTCCATCATTATAAATACACAAATCAATTATTAGCTCTCAGATTTCAAGAAAGAAGCCCTACATACAAGTTTCCTTAGGGTATGTTTTTTTATCCATGCAGTTACCCTCTTCCTTAGCAGTAACAGCAACAAAGGCAGCAACAACTTAACCCCACAAGCACTCAAGACCTAAAGTCCTGTCTTCTTGAGGAATTCAAAAGGTGGTGTTCTCCTCCCAGTACACATCAAAGCCCCTCTTTTTTTTCTTCTTCTTTAAAAAAAATCATAACTTGATTTGTGTGTACACAGAAAAATAACTCTCCACTAGTGACCATGATTCTTCACCAAAAAGTACACACTTGGGAGTGATACAATCATGGTAAACTATTGTCACAGTGTCACTGAGGTGGAGGGTTAGAATCAAAGGCTTGGCTCAACAAATGGAAGCCGATCCATGATGATGTTGCTAATACTGAAGTCAGGGCAATGTTCAGTGTGGGGTCAGTTTTCACCTGTTGCACTTCACTAAAACCCAGCAGTGAGCCATTCACCAGTCACTGATGCAGCCAGCTGACACTTCAGGTGAACTTGGCTTTGCCCTGCCACAGATCAATCATCAGCCTTGTGTGACCTTTCACCTGGCTACATGCAGTCAAAGGCTCCTGGCCAATGCTGACCAGCCTCTGTTCCCTGGTACCCCTGTCTGCATGGATGAGTGATTTTCTGGAGCACTGACCGACATTACCTCGCCAGCCTGATCTATATTTCTCCTCTTATAATTAGGAGAAGCAGCTGTTTGGTGTGGGCATTGGGTGGAACCACACTCTTACAAAGAAATATATAATAGACCACAGTAAAATTAATTATATGGCAGAACTTACAGTTGTTGCTGTCATCAGAGAGATGAAGGTGCTGGTGCTAATGTCCTACACTTTGTGTGTGTGTGTGTGTGTGTGTGTGTGTGTGTGTGTGTGTGTGTGTGCATGCATGCATGCATGCTTGCGTGCATGCTTGCGTGCATGCACACACACGCGTGTGTGTGTATTGTGTTTGTGTATACATATGCTCAAAGAAAGGTGTGCAGGAAGACGGTATGGCATTGGGAGAGGGGGGAAGAGGAGAGGGAGAGAGAAGAGAAAGGAAAGAATGACGGAGACAAAAACAGAAACACACACACACACACACAAACACATACACACAAACACATACACACACATACATACACACACACACACACACACGGGTGCACCTCCTCATACCACCACTGGTGCACTTACAGATATATGCATGCTGTGGCATTAGGAGAGGGGGGAAGAGGAGAGGGAGAGAAAAGAGAAAGGAAAGAATGACAGGGAGACAAACACTGAAATACACAAACACACACACACACACACACACACACACACACACACACACACGGGTGCACCTTCTCATACCATCACTGGTGCACTTACGGATGCATGCTGAGCACACGTTTCAGTTGCCTGGCCAATCCCCCACCCCACCCGCCCACCCACCGCTTGACTAGATCCTACAAACAGCTGAGGTGATGCACAGCCTTTTCCTAATGGGCATAAAAAATACATGGCTACAGTTTTTAAACGTGCATATCAAAATGAATTATCAATATCATGATCATCATCATTATTCATAATATCACTAAGAACCACTTACACTAAATCCATTCCATCCCAGCTTACATTTACAATGACTTTGATTTTTCTGTTTTCAGCTATGTGACGGATGCAAGAGCCCATAAATGAAGAAACACGACATTGCAGGAGAGAACTCACCGTATTTTCCGTCTCCGCTCGGAGTACGAAGCACTCAAAGTCGTTCGATTGCTTCTGGCGGATGAGGTAGCCGAAGCAGCAATGATCCAAATGCAGTTTAGCGAATCTTGTGATTGCATGCACGTTGTGTTCGTACAAAAGTTCCGATCCTTTAGAATCATGGGCGGTGACTCTCAGGTTCTCACCCATTACCTCCAGCAGTACTTCACGAAAGCCATCTTTTCGCCTTCGAATTTCTGCCATAACCCATGGCTGCACATTCTGTGTGTACCTTTTGTCCATCGTGGATGAACCCAGGTACAAAACATTGAACACGCGCTTCCCCGGCGGCTCCATTTCCATCGTTGCGGGCAGCGTTGGACTTACCCGGTATCGGACCTCCCCCTAATCAACAGCTGATCATATCAGAAACGTCGGATCACCTGCGTGTACACTTTCTTTCGAGACTCCGCAGACTTCTGAAACAACGACACTCAGGACTTAGCAGCTAAGTACTGTGACGAAGAGATGCCCCCATCTGCATTATGTAGAGTCGTGGGCCTCTACTTGCTGAACACTGAGGACACTCATCATAAATTTTGCCGCTTTGTGACCTCAAGACATCTCGCTTCACCGCCATAGCTTGTGACGTCACTCCTGAAAGGTGCTGTTTGCATGCCGGAGGTGCATTCTCCTTGGAAAGAGCAATCAGAAGAGGAAGTATCATGTAATGAAGAAAAGAAGTTCATAAAGTCAAAACAAATACAAAAAAATATCATACTTCAGTTGTAATAAAAAGAGCGTTCCGAACAGTTTTGAAGTGACCCCGGAAGTGACATCTGCTAAAACACGTGGTTCGGGATATTTACCAGCGACGCGACGGAAGCGTTTACTCATTCAGAGAAAATGGCAGAGACCGCCGAGACTGAGAAGACCCAGCAGCGCTGGATTCCTTTGGAATCTAATCCGGAAGTAAGTGCTTGGAATTCTTAGATAACTTTTTCAATATGCCTGTTAGAGTCCATTGACGCAGTGTTTAAGTGATTTTTGTTGTTGTTGCAGGTTCTGAACAAGGTGAGTTGGAAGCGGCGTTGGCAGACGACAGTTGGATCATTTGGACTCTCTCTTGGAAGAATTATGTGCAACTGACAATCCAACTACGAAACAGCCGTTAGAATGTGAGGTAGACCACTGAATGGGAAGACATTTTTATTGCCCTTGCTAAGCTGGTTGAATTTGTAGATTCCTTCAAAATTAACGCCGTTTCTAGTGTTGCTGGGAAAACGGCGCTGCAATATCGAATAATTATGAATATCCAGATGATTTTTCTTTCCCGGCGACACTGCCGACAGCCAATAACGTTATTGAAATAATGTGGCAACAAAACTTATAAACGTGCTTCGAGCTATTTCATGTTTATCAACTGCTGTCACGCTGACTTGGTATATTTTTCATTGATGACGGATTGACGCGTTGGACAATCGCAGTCAACTGCTTCATAAATAATGATAATGCGTTGACATTCTGGAATTTACGCTGAGCGATGGTTCTCGCAGAGCTCACGCATTTTACTCAAATAATCACTGGAATACACACTTAGCAGGATGATTTGTTTGAACTGGAAATTAAGGAAAATCATGCATTTTGGAACGGGAAAATATGTTCATAGAGCTTCGAGATTGAATAATTGAAACTCGACCTGTACTTCAAGTTCAACTCGGAACTCCTACTTTCTATAGGGAAATAAGGTTTTTGGAGAAAGCAATTATAGACGTGATGAATGTAATGTACTACTCCATCGCTTTTATTTCAGTTTTTTATCAGTATATGATTAAGATTACTCAATTTGGTGATTCATAACATGCCAAGATAGATGCATAGACTGATAGAGCTTAACTTAGATGTTCCAATTCAATTTGATTGTAATGCTGTTTCAATTTTCATTGCAATTATAAAAAATCTGTAAATAAATTGGTGACATTGCATTTTTCAAGCTAGTACACACATGGAATAGTCCAGAGGGTGCCCAGTGATACACTGTGGTGTGTCTTTCAGATGCTCATCATGGTTGCAATATTCATGGTTGCAACATACAGAAAAGCTCTGCACTTCTGAGTGGGCAGTGGATGATATGTATGTGATCTTGTTGACTCATGCGAAGCAAAAGTGAGTCTATGTACTCACCCTTTTCGTCCGTCCGGGCGTCTGTAAAAAACTTTAACGTTGGATTTTTCTCGGAGACTATTAAGTCTATCAACACGCAATTTGGCATGATGGTGTAGGATGGCAAGGTGTACAAAAACATACATAGTGACTTGACATTGCTTCAAGGTCAAGGTCGCAGGGGCCGTAAATGTTGCCTAAAAACAGCAATTTTTCACATTTTCCAAATTTTCTCTGAGGTTTTTGAGATTGGATACCTGACCTATATATGGTATATAGGGCAAAGTAATCCCTATCTTTTGATACCAGTTTGATTGACCTTGCTTCAAGGTCAAGGTCACAGGAGGTCTTTAAAGTTGGATTGTATACATATTTTGAAGTGACCTTGACCCCTGAACTATGGAAGATAACTCTTCCAAACTTCATAAGATTGTAGCAGACATGTTATACTTTCATCATGAGACACATTTGGTCACATATCATCAAGGTCAAGGTCACTTTCACCCTTAGGAAATGACCAAAATGGGGTAGTGAACCACTAAAAGTGACCATATCTCATGGTAGAAAGTGCCAATAATCACCATTGTGCTTCCTATGTCTTGAATTAACAGCTTTGTGTTGCGTGACCTTGGATGACCTTGACCTTGGGTCAAGGTCACATGTATTTTGGTAGGAAAAATGTGTAAAGCAATTCTTAGTGTATGATGTCATTGGTAGGTTTAGTTGTTTGACCTTGACCTTGAAGGTCACCTGAAGGTCAAGGTCATATAAAGGACAAGGTCAAGCATGTGAGTTGTATGGGCTTTGCCCTTCTTGTTTTAACATGTTACACATAAGAACTGGAATCTAGTATTTTATTTTACTACTTTTAGAAATAACAATAAAACAAACATGTGGGTGTTAGGGTTGTGTGTGTGTGGGGGGGGGGGGGGGGGGGGGGGGGGGTATGTTGTGCTGTGTTTTTCCCTCAGAAAAGTAAACGTTTGTTTGAAGCACATGGTTATAAAAAAACTTGCATGGCAACGTGAAACTGTCATTTTTTTTCATGCTCTATATAGGCCTGGTTATGTTTCAATCTAACAGAATACTATTATCACTTCTTCTTTTTCTTTTCTTGGGGGGTGGGTGGGGGTGGGTCTGAACATGGTTCTATCTTAATATTGATTCATATGATCAAATGTAATATTGAAATTTATTTAAAGACAAAATATAATCCAATTCAAATGTAAGTTGTAAAAAGATTTGTAAGGAAATAATGCACAGCAATATTTTATTTTTAAGAATACAGTTTGCTGAGAAAAAGAGTGGTAACGACTACAATGGTGATCTGGAATAGGTGGATTTTGTCTTTGAAGCATTTATCAATACAGTCATAGTAGCGGGAAAAGATGTGATCTTTTGGGGCCTTGTTTTTAGCATGTGGCTTGGGTGGTTGAGAGAAATCACTTGGTGGTAGACTGTACAGAGTTATGGCATGGAGCAATTGCATGCTTCCTACAAAACTTGTGATTTTCATGAATATTGGATGCCACAAATTATTAATGATATCGGTGTCATCTACATTTATTTCAAATGCATCAAAGCCCATTGCTTTCATCATACTTCATAGGCATTCCACAGATTGAATAGCTTTGTTGCTGTTGTCATCGTTAGTTACAAAGGAGGTGTGTGGGAAAGGTTATTTCTATTGTTAATTTGACAATGTTTACAGTAACCATGATTGACAGGTGTGGAAGTTGTGAAAATGTATACAGCTCATATAAATCTTTCTTGTCATTGATTATCAACTGCCTAGTTTATGATTTATTATTCCTCAACTGTAGAATGTAACTATCACTATTAGTTTATCATATAATATGTTCTACAGCTGCAGCATTTTATGATTGTCTGCATGTTGGTTATGTTGTGGTTGGACTTCACAGTACATCGAGGGGCTTGGAGTGCCAGGCGAGGTCAAGTTTGTGGATGTGTATGGGCTGGAGGATGAAATGCTTGGTATGGTGCCCCAGCCAGTCCTGGCAGTCGTGCTGCTCTACCCTCTCACTGAAAAAGTAGGCTGCTCTCATACTGAAAATTTAATGAGTGGGGGTTTTAAGTATGGGTTCGAAGGGAAATGCCCTCTGGCTGTATCATTTAGCAGCATCCCAGTGGTGGGTGCAGAGGGCAAAGACCCTTGAAGCAAAGTTCAAGGGATTTGGGCATTTTACTAAACAAAAAAAGTGGATTGCGTTCAGTGAGTGAATTTTCTCCCTTGATTCCAGAATATGGTCTGTTAGTACAAAACCCTTGTTTCTGCTCACTTGTGCAGTTTTGGCTGTTGTACAAATTCTACAATCTCTTAACTTTTCTTTTTGTATACACTGTCTCTCTCTCTAAGTTCTCTCTCTCTCTCTCTCTCTCTCTCTCTCTCTCTCTCTCTCTCTCTCTCTCTCTCTCTCTCTCTGTCTCTCCTCTCTTGCACACACATACATGCATGCACATATGGACTCAAAATGCATTCAAATGTGTGCGTATATGTTTCCATTATGCATGTCTCGCCCCAAAATAAAAACTGAATGTGTCATTTCCTCTGTTCAAATTGGCAGTTGTCCTGATGTTCCTGTGGGTTGGGGGTTAAGACTTGACCTACTGCATCCCCCTACATGATTTGTAAAAGGCAAATAATTAAAGACATTGTGACTTGACTCTCCTATTCTAACCAATGCTGATTTTTCATTATCATTGGCCTGAAATAGCCTGCAAAAGCTGATCAATAGTCCATAAAACCCCATACATTCATCCTTCCATCCATCCTTGTACTGATGTAATGGGGCGTGTTTGTTTGGCCCTAAATCCAGAGAGAATCTCCAGGGCTAGGCGTTGCCTACGTTCCTCGCTCATAAGGTCGCACTCGCCATGAAGGCAGGAAGCCGAGGGAAGTCTGGAGCTCCCTCGATTGGTGTGATCTATGAAGTGAAAAACTGATGTGATATCTGAATCATCAGTTATTTCGTCTATTGGCAACTTCTTCACAGACTCTGGCGCCGGGTTGCAGCCATGTTCTTCCACCTTGCGAGATGATTGGCCGTTTTTCTAACTGTAGGAGCGTCTCGCTCGCCCTCGACTAGCCATTCAGGGAGAATCGCGAGATTTTGGGCCAAACAAACGCGCCCATGGTTTGATGTCAAAAGGGAGATAATTCTGACCACAGTGACATCCAAAGTAGAATCTTTTCCCTTGTTGAAAATTCTGTGTTTTATGCTCCATGCTAAAACAAAGCCACAGTACTTATCAAGTCCTCACACCTTCTCAGTGTGTGCATGATTGTTTTGTTCAAGCTCTCTGAAACAGGGGTGTGGGGTATTCATCTATCTTACTTTATCCCTAAGATACTTAATTTGTTTTCATGTGCATTTACTTTTTGTATTTGTTGTGAAATATTTTGTTGCCATATGAATATGCACATTTAAAGATTTTGTATGCCTGAAGTTTATTTGCGAAATGAGTAAGACTGACCAAGATGAAGGTGAGAATTTAAACATTCATGATTTTAAGATGTACTGTTATCATCAGCCACCCATTTTTCCTCTGAACAAAATGATTCATTGCAGTGTAATTCAGCCTTGGTTCTGCATGGAGGGTCACATTTTAACTGTCGGAATCAGAAAAGTTTCATTTCCCATAACAAGCTCATGTGAGTTAATGGCAAACTTACTACAATGATAAAGTCCCACTGGATGTGCTAGAAATGGGAGAGGGAGGATTGGAATAGATGATGCAGCACTGGCCATGTTTGTGCAGGTGGACCAAGTGGCAATAGGGGCCTCGGACAAGGTGGCTTCAGACAACCTCTACTTCATCAAGCAGACAATCAGCAATGCCTGTGGCACCATCGCCCTGGTGCACTCTCTGGCCAACAACCATGGAGCCATCCCCTTCATGGGTATGGAACTTGACCCTCTCCCAACAACACTTCTACTCTAGGCATATCTCCTGTCTGATTTTGCACTGCAAGACTTGCATACCATTGGGCCAGTTGGGGCTGCAGCTTTGATTTCAAGCAGCTTGGAGAAGTCTAGATGGCTGGCTAGTGTTGCTACTGCCCCAGGGAATATGTTTTTGTCTCCATTTTTAAAGACCACAGTGGAACCAGACAGAAATGGCCTGGTTCTTGCTGACTTGCCAAGATGAAAGACAATTCATTCATACCATAGTTAAATGGTTTTCAAAAGCTGCTGGCCCAGTGGAGTGGTTATGTTAGGCAGAGATATGTATTTGCCTGTGGTAATCTTAGATTTATCACTTCAGCAACTAGTATGTATTTGTCCCTTTACAGTTTACTGATAACGCCATTGGATCAGGAATCAATAACTTGGGATCATTACTTCTACTCGTGGGTATCTCTTGATGAAGGGGAAAAGTTGAACACTTGACTTTACTCCAGCACTTGGTAGGTCTTGGAAATCTGGTATTCCAATGGTGACTTGTGACACTGCATTTGTACTCTTTACGACAGCTTGAGGGCCAGTTCTGTTAAGAAATTATGAGAGAGAGAAATTAATCTTCTAGACTTGGTAAGGAACAGCTTCACATGTACACTTAAAGATGTTTAGCATCTTGTGTAGTAGATTCATTGACCTCTCTGATGAGTTGTCTCTCATATGGGATGCTTGCACTTTGGTATCTGGAACTGTTTTTATTGACTCACATGCGAAGCAAAAGTTAGTCTATGTACTCACCCGTGTCGTGCGTCCGGGCGTCCATGAAAAACTTTAACGTTGGATTTTTCTCGGAGACTATTAAGTCTATCAACACCCAATTTGGCATAATGGTGTATGATGACAACGCGTCAAAAAACATACATAGTGACTTGACCTTGCTTCAAGATCAAGGTCGCAGGGGCCATAAATGTTGTCTTAAAAACAGCAATTTTTCACATTTTCCCAATTTTCTCTGAAGTTTTTGAGTTTGGATACCTGACCTATATATGGTGTATAGGGCAAAGTAATCCCTATCTTTTGATACCAGTTTGATTGACCTTGCTTCAAGGTCAAGGTCACAGGAGGTCTTTAAAGTTGGATTGTATACATATTTTGAAGTGACCTTGACCCTGAACTATGAAAGATAACTTTTCCAAACTTCATAACACTGTAGTACACATGTTATACTTTCATAATAGGTCACCTGTGTTGTCTGTCCAGGCGTCCATCCGGGCGTCTGGGCAGACCAGGTGTCCTGTAATCCATAAAAAAACTTTAACGTTGGATTTTTCTCGGAGACTATTAAGTCTATCAACACCCAATTTGGCATGATAGTGTAGGATGACGAGGCGCACAAAAACATGCACAGTAACTTGACCTTGCTTCAAGGTCAAGGTCACAGGAACTCTTTAAAGTTTGATTGTATACATATTTTGAAGTGACCTTGACCCTGAACTATGGAAGATAACTCTTCCAAACTTCATAACATTGTAGTACACATGTTATACTTTCATCATGAGACACATTTGGTCACATATCATCAAGGTCAAGGTCACTTTGACCCTTATGAAATGTGACCAAAATGGGGTAGTGAACCACTAAAAGTGACCATATCTCATGGTAGAAAGTGCCAATAAACACCATTGTGCTTCCTATGTCTTGAATTAACAGCTTTGTGTTGCACGACCTTGGATGACCTTGACCTTGGGTCAAGGTCACATGTATTTTGGTAGGAAAAATGTGTAGAGCAGTTCTTAGTGTATGATGTCATTGCTAGGTTTAGTGGTTTGACCTTGACCTTGAAGGACATCTGAAGGTAAAGGTCAAGGTCAAGCATGTGAGTTGTATGGGCTTTGCCCTTGTTTGGTGTTGGAGGGAGCATTATCATACATTTTCTAAGATTTCCTTTTAGTCGTTTACCCTCTAATTTTGTTCAGTTGATGTGAAATATTCATGTGTCAGGGTGTGAGTTTGTGGTACCAGGGTTTCTATATTTCCTTAGAATTTATTGTACTTTCATTCAAATGATACTTCTGGTGTTATTTATGTGGTCCTGAGAAATTAATCTTCAGTAAAGTTCTTTTCCCCACTGCGGTTACTGTCATGCATAAACAGTGAACTTTCATGGCGTTACTGATAAATACTTTTCAATGTTAGTGCCAAGTTATTTGACATCTTTGCTGAACCTTGCTGGAGATGAAATTGTACAAAACTTTTTTTGAGGGGTTAAACTGAATGTCCTGGGTTTTTTTTCAGACGACAAGTACTTCAGCAAGTTCCTGGCTCAAACCCAGGACATGAAACCATCTGAGAGAGCAGAGTATCTGGAGAATGACAAGGTTAGTGCATGAAATTTGGACAGTCTCTCTCTGGAAGTCTTCTATGTTCTTCTAAGAGTAACCAATGAAGGGGGTTGAAATCAATTTATGTTGTAACGCAACAGTTTCTTTACATATTTGTATATCTTTCCTGACTAATTGTTGTAGCCTTCAGAGCAGCTGCATTGCTGTTGCTGAATTAGTGTATAATATTTGCTTCATGATGCCACATTCTACAAAATAAAAGTTAACCATGGAAAAGAATCTTCAGATTTTTTTTGTTGTTACATGACTTATGCATTGCTTTAGCACTCAAGAAGTAAAGTGCTCTAGAATCAAATAGAGTTTAATATGAGCTTTCCCTGCCATAGTAAATCACAGAGGAAGACAAAGAGAACAGCCAAGAGTGATGGAAATATTGACATGTATGTATATCAAAATGGAAAATGATGTTGCTGGAAATGACTGATCCCTTGGAATTGGATTGTGTATGTAAAACTCTGGACAAATTCCCTGAACATGGATTCTTATCAGAAATGATCTTTTAAGGGCAGAGAGTACTCGTCAAATGTTTGCCCTGTATTGCTGTCATGGCTGCTCATACACTGATGCTTGGTGTTTTTTTCAGAACATGGGAGCTGCCCATGAGGCCAGTGCTCAAGAAGGCCAGACCAAGGTAAGACATGCTGTGGTTACTCACTTGCCATTCTACCCTCTACAGATAAGCAACTGGTAGTCATGACTATTGATCTCTGAGCTACTTACTGTTGAAGACAGATAACTTGATAGTTCCACTGCCATCATGGAAACAGCACATGCACAGTACACACTGACACCACTCCAAGTGTAAACAAAGGATCTCTGTGCATGAATGAGTATATACTTTGTGAACACTTACGATGCACCTACCTCTCTGTGTGACTGCGTTTGTATTGGTTCAACATCCACATTGTGCCAAAAAGTTTTTACAGGAACTTCCCCTCCCTTCCATGTTGTCTAAAATATTAATATCTCATAATCAGACAGTGAGATGTGTGATCTGAACAACCAGTTTAGACAGGTGTTTACTAGGTCACTCAAGGAGTTCATCCATTACTTGATTTAAACCAAGTTAATGTCAACTATTGATGTGGCCCATTTTTGTTATTTGAAGAAATAAGTTTAACATGCACTGAATGGATTGCCAAATAGAAGATCACGGTCGGTTTTGATTGCAGCCAGTGATGTCATTAAAACATTTTTAGATCAACAATATCAAAAGGAAAGTCCGCAGTTGGCTATTATTAATCGACTGCAGCCAGTGATGTTATTAGATCATTTTTTAACGTCATGAACAAAGTTAGGCCAGTGCTATGTCATATTTTCAGTACATATTCCATCCTCGGTGCATGGGTCTGAGTCATGGCAAACTCCATGACTTTCGCAAATAGCAGCCTTTCACCTCTCAAGTGGCTAGCTTCCATTGCTGCAGCCGATAATCGAGCAATGAAATGCCATTGTGATGAATCCAAAAGAACGATCACACCAGAATAACGCATTTATATTGCAGTGATCATGTGTGGATTCTCACTTGTGGCCATTAGAGAATGGCATTGTTTACATGTAGATTTGCAACAGCCAATGACAATCGAGAATTAAGATCATGTGGTATTGCTATATAACACTGTACTGCTGGAACTATCTAGTGATCTATTGAGAGACCGCCAAAACTTCATCCAAGGGGGTCACTCCAGTGATTTTGAGATTGACTCAATGAAAGCGGAACTTCCAATGTTAACTTTGAGAGTTTCAGATTTCAAATCTAATGCTAAATCATTATTTCTGACATTTTTAGATAGTCACTGCAATTTCAGGATGGAAAATCTTTGGTTGCATAACACCTTACCTGATCATCACATCACTTGTCATACTCGTGAATGGATAGTCAAGTATTTGGTATGGTTACATGTTGTGGGCTCTTATCAAAACATGTAACTCATTTTTATTTACCGTTGAGGGATGAATGTGAACATTATTGGGCCAAATTTCATTGATGTAGCTTTATTACAGTTAGGGGTTGGTGTTCAAAATGTAGATCAAACTTGAAAAGGCATTCTTTTGAAAAGCTCCTTTTTGAGACATACATATTTGAACCATCAAAACACAGCAACCACTGCACATATCATAATAGTTGTGGTATAATTTTGAAGGGCATTTTGCATACTTTACAATGATACACAAATATGAAGGTCACCAAAGGTATCTAGGTGACTCATTTTGAGGGAATGGGTCTCATCTGGTTACATGAAGCATGAGTGGGTTTTGTTTTGTTTTGTTTATTGTGGGGTTTTTTAATATATATTTTAATTTAGACCACTTGTTTAGGTGGCAAAAGCTTGAATGTGGCATGAAAAGTGAATGGGTATTGATTTTTTTTTTATCATGTGCAAGGTTGCTTTCAGGGGAGATAACTCTTCAGTACTTGTGGCAGTGTGCAGCATACTGCTGTGACAAACCTTCCACACAAACTTGTACTGGAGTAATTTTCTTTTATCTTTTGTTTTCAAAATGATAACAACCAGCCTTATTTTATTCAAACCCTTTCTTGATCCCTGTGAAGCAGCATTGATTGCTCAGTTAGTAACATGACAAGATAATGCCAATACAAATGACAGAGGAACTTTGTGTTCATCACTGATTGCTTGGGTGTTTATCAGGATGTTCATAACTGCAGTTATAGTTATTTTATTGAAACTGAAATCTCTGGTAATTATGTTGTATCATAGTAATTTTTGTTAACTACTTAACTGTAAATGCTTTTCACATTTTGTTGTCCAGGCTCCCTCCCCTGATGATAAACTGACGCCACACTTTGTTGCATTTGTGCACAAGAATGGACAGCTGTTCGAGATGGGTGAGTTTTTCTTTTTCGTTGCTGTTTTGTATACAAAAAATGTTATCTGTCTTAAAGCTAAGGAGAGACTTGTCGAGTTAAGCTGTAACCTGGTTCTGTACATGTTTCCAATATTTAGAAATATCTTAAGTTATACACTAAGCTTTGTGTGATGCTTGTTGCTCATTGACATCATAAACAATCATTTACAGTGTATGTGGATACCAGAAAATCTTGCTGTTTCAAATTAATCTTATTTTTGCTTCAGTATTTATGCAGAAACCCAAGAAGTAGATTAGCATCTTTGTTGTTAATTTAATTTACAATTATTTCAAGTGAAAAGGAATCTATCCAGGACAATCTATTCTTCTCTGCTGTGGATGCCCAGGCAGTTTCATTCTGCTGTAAACGACATGTCACCTGGTCATGTAGGGAGTGGGATGGAGTGCAGTCACTCCTTTGTCACTGATGGCAGTGATTGATCCAGTGGATAGGGTACCTCTTGGACAGAGATAGTGATGAGGATACTAGGGGTTAGGGTATCCCCTCTCCATTGATAGTGATGAGGGGTACAAGGTGTGGAGAACCTGTTGACTATGAGGCATTCATTCAAGCTTCCGTCATCGCTCTACTAATTCAAGCCTCTCTGGAGGGTAGTTTCATCACAAAACATTAACACCATAGGTTGTGGCAGATAAGCTCACTGACATCTAGATTTTGATCCCATTATTGAAAAGTAGTAACTAAGTAAGCATGGCAAAAAGTATAAATGGATTTTTAATATGACTGAGTGAAATGCATGTTACAAGTTGTGAAAATGGCAATCTTGTGAAAGATTATTGAAAGTTATAAGAAGCACTTTTACCTATTGTCTCCACCTTTAGATGACCAGTTTGGCTGAGCAGCTTGCAGGAGGGAGTTGCAGTTAAAAATGAATGATGACATTTCAATTTTCATGTTCATAATTGCTCGTAAATAAATGGCTCCATGGACTAAACTTCTTTGATCAAATGGTACCTCTTTTTTCACTTGTAATTTTTTTTGTAGTTGTCTTTCCTTATATTGATGATGAAATTATAAATTTTGTATATACTGAACATTTGATTGAATCAATGCCTCAATAAAGGAATTGAGTAGGTTGAAAAGAGAGACAACTGATGTCTTTATGGAAGGGAGATAATAGAAAACAAGTAAAGGCGACAATATTGAAATGTGACCCTCAACCATTAAATAAGACAGATGCAGACCTGCCAAGTACTACGATTTAGGCGTAGCATGCTACGATTTCGACATGCTTGCTACGATCGTCAGGAAAAACTACGATTTTTCAGCGTGCTTGAACTTTTGACCGTCACATAGAATTCGCCCACACACCCACCCCCCGCTTTCACGCCGTCGGTTCAGCGCTTCGCGCCGCCTTCACAGCCTTTATCTCCTCCCCCCACCTACCCCTCCGCTACGCCTATTTCTTAAATGCTACTCCAAAAAGCTCTGGATGCTACTCTTTGGCATGATGGTGGGTTGGCAGGTCTGCAGATGTCACCTTTTGAAAATTCTGAACTGTCAGTAATGTTGTAAATTGAAGACATTTCTCTCGAATGTTTTGAAAAGTTTGAAAATAGGAAAAGTGACAAAATTATGAGCTAGTAAAGACTGATACCCACCCACTGTTATGACAATTCAAGAATGGAGGGCTAGAAAATTTTGACAGTAATTTAATGCAACAGTGTTGTAATCTAAATTGCTGTTTTGAATTTGGTATATCGACTGACCAATGGAATAAAATGGGAGAGTATACTGTATGAATATGCATCGCCAGGATGATCTGCTTATACTGTTATAGTTAATAATTCATGTGCCAAGTACTGATTTCTCTACATAATTTTCACTCCTGTTTCTGTAGGTTAAGGTCTGATTTTTAAAGAATAAGCAACGAAAATGACTCAAACAAAAACATGATATGGTATATACAAATGGAGTTCAAAATCTGAAAACTGACATCTCACTACTATTTGCCGGTATCTCAAAATGAGTTTAAGTGATTCCCATCTCATTCTGTGGTGGAGGGTCACATATATATAAAATTAACAGGAAGGAAATTTTGTTTTATGTTCTAGTGCATTGTTTCCTCAGCCACTCTGATCTCTGTAATTTGCGATGAACCTTGTTTACCCCCTTCTTTTCCACACACACACATCCTCCCCTCCCCTCCCCTCCTGACTAAAATTCTTGATAGCTGCTATTTTCCTGTGAGACCTATGTTGCAATCTCCAAAGCTCTGTGTGCCTTAGCCTGGCATAGCTTGTTTACTAGGTGAGGATATAAAGTATTGCACTTGGTCAGTCTCCCTGTTGATTAATTACTGGCATTGCATCAGAAGACTGTAAATGCATACACTAAAAAGAATAGGTCAAGCAAGCATAATGTAACTCAATGACTCATGTGATTTTTGTTAAACATTATATTCTGTTCCATCTGTATATTGGTCTCGGAATAATTATTCAATCTCCAGAGAGAGAGAGAGAGACAGATGAGAGAGATTTTGATTTTTTTCATTGAAGCAATTGCAGTACAAAAAGCCTCTCTACTTTTTGTTTGTTGTCCACATATACAGTATTCTATGCCACCCAGTTTGAGGTTTATGGGCTTCACGAGTGAGATTCTTACCAGCTGCTGATGTTTTGTCAAAACTGTATCTGAAGTAGTCCAAAGTCGATGGCCATAAGATTTATGGGTTATCTAATCTGTGGTGGGATTTTGAAGACTTTGTGATCTTTGTTTACCTGCTGGAGTCATGCTTGCCTAGTATCGCTGGAGTTAGGTGTTCTGTTGCATTCTGCAGCTATTTACTATGCGCTCTTTTGATGTAACTGTTTTTCTGTAAACTTATCTGCATTGAATGTATCGTCACTGGCTTTGTAGCAGAGTGAATCTTGCTTCTTTTTTTTTTAGTCAGTGGCCTATGGAATAATTCTTTGGTTTCCTGTGTTTTACATTTGGAGCTGACTTTCCAAAGTTATATTCCTGGGCCAAGTCATGTTTAACAATATTTTTAAAGAAACTGACAATATGAGTTTGGAGTAGAGATGAAATTGTGGTAGAAAATGCATGAGTAATGTAGCAGTGCTAGGGAGGCAATTTTGTATCGCAAAGCAAAATGTTGCTAGATGGTGAAAGGGACAGAAAAGATATGACTGACAAGTCATGTGTCCCCACTTCATAGCATATCTACTTGCAGTGTCACTGCCTCATCGTGTATTTGACAGCTGTATGGATGGCAGAGAAAAAGAAACTTAAATTAAGAGATAAACAGAGAGTTGCATAAAACAGTGCACATGAAAATGTACTAAGTTGTTTTAAAATCATTTTGTTTGTAAAACTTTTATTTTAAATTTAAGTGTCCAAATCTGACCAAGTTTGATTCTGCAATTTTTTCTTTGTATGGAATAAAAGGTATTAAATCTTAATACCCTTTTTCTGATATCATTAACATTGCTAAAGTACATATGGTTGATTGAGCTAATATCATTCAAAGATTATTTTGTTTGAAAACTTATAATTAAAAAACTGAAGTACTCTGCCTTTGTCTTAGCAGGATATTAGGTTTAACCCTTTTTTGATGGGAATTAGTATTCTCATTTAGGCTGAGGACCTACCAGCACAAAAACATTAACACTATTGATGGAAGCATTAAATAATGATTTATCTGTTGTAATTATCCTAAAGTTTCATGGTGATTGATGCTCAAACAAGAGAGTTATTGGTGTTTGCATTTTTGAGTTGCAACCCCAGGCAGGAACTGCTGAGTTAGGGGCATCAGTCAGACAAGGATTTATACTTTCATAGAAGGATTTATGCAGAATCGTCATTTCCCATTTACTTATTTAGGTATGCTGAGACTTGTACACTCAGAATATTCACAGCATATTCACTTACATCACCTATACCATCACTGATTTTCATCCATATGTATTGCAATTGATGGACTGCTGAAGTATACAGTAGTTGCATTCTGTAGAGCTTGAAAATAAAAAGTGGAAATGTCCTACTTCCACATACTTTTGACACTATGTCAAGTGTAATGACAGCTGCTAATTGTCTGCATTCTTTGTACATATTCCCATGCATTATGAATGGATTAAAGGTGGCAGACTACAGTTTTTGTACGCGCGTTTCCTCTTGTGGTCATTGAGTTTGTAGCTTTAAACTTCTCCATGCACTGTTGCAGATGGCCGAAAAGAAGCCCCCATCAACCATGGCCCCACCACAGCTGACACGCTCATGCAGGTGAGAGGAAATTTTCATGAAGACAAATGGGTTAGAATGGGAACAGATCATGAGGGATGGATCCTATGAAAATATGTGCTAGGTGTTACCAAAGTCTATGAAATCTTCCAGCTTCTTCTGGAGATTTGACAGTTGTCCTCAAACAAAAGTAGACCCCATATCTAAAAACCACTGTTGGCTTTCACTTAGTCCATTGTACTCGGATGCAACACGAGCATCAAGGCACCCTCTAAGGATGGATGCAGTCCAGATGTCATATCTGCCATTATAGAAATTAGTTAGTTTTTTGTTTGTTTGTTTACTTATTTATCTATACTTCAGCATAAGGTATGAAAATTATTATAGAGGGGAAATGAAGGAAACTTCAAGTGAAAGCTTCCAACAGTGTTTATAGTTGGTGATTTGGTTGAACAGTTTAAAGGAAGGAAAATCCAAATGAACATTATCCAAGTCAAAATTGTTTTGGCACAATAATGTAATGTTCTAGGAAGAGGCTTCCCCCATGTGCTTTGGTTAGTATAACTGAAAGGCTGAATCATTTTTATGCAGTGTCTCCTCGGAGCTTTTGCATGAAAGCTGCTCAGGAGAAGACAAGTTCAAAGAAGAAATACTTGATTTTAAACTAGTTTGCAAGTATCAAAACAGAAAAGGTCTCGGTTGTATACAATGGGACAGTCACATTCATGTCCTGCAGTTGCCTCCCATTACCCATGAAAGACCCACCAGTGTAGTGGTAGGCAGTGTTATACAGGGCTTTGAAAGCACACTGGTTTCTTCTCCTCACATGCTGTAGTGTTTGATCAATGTCATGTCAACAGAACCAGTGGGTGCCTGTGGCTCTGAAACTTGTGCTCTGTTTTAGCTGGGTGCCAAAATGTATTCCAACCTTTTCAGTTTGTGTGAAATGCAACTGATTAGAAGATTAAAATGTGTAATTAAGGGGCAGTGAGTCAAATGGAATAGAAATAGTAGGGTGGTTGTTGTTTTTTGTTTTTGTGTGTTGTTTGTGTGTGTGTGTGTGTTTGTTTGTTGTTGTTGTTGTTTGTTTGGGGTTGTTTTTTGTTTTTTTTTGGGGGGGGGTGTTATTG